>JAXCMG010000024.1:7732978-7799992 GCA_034642415.1 Podarcis siculus | reverse complement strand
TCTCTCTCTCTCTCTCTCTCTCTCTCTCTCTCTCTCTGTCTCTCTCTCTCTTTTGAACAGCAGTACATTTGGGGCTTTTCTTCCCAATCTTCAAATGCCATCTGCTCTTCCACGACTTTCGTAAGCACACATAATAATTCCTTTAAATCCTTAAAGGTTGGCTACTATCAAGATCAGTTGAGTGGTTTATATGCAGTTTTCCCAAGTCTCTTTAATATCCTGTTTATATGTGTAAGTAAGATTTTTGTTGTTTCTCAGTTGCCCTCTTTAAAATCCACTCTATAAGAACTTGGGGAACTAAAAAACACACACAGTGGCTATATTCTGACATTATGCCAAACTATTCTATATATTTCCTATGTTATTTAATTATTTAGTATATTTATGGAGCACTTTTCAACATACATATGTCAACATGCCTGCTGCACAGAATGCCATTAGACATCATTTATGGTGGAAATGTAAATGGGCAAAGGAATTCTGGGAGATGGTGTGCAACGAGTTAAAGAAAATCTTTAAATTTACTTTCCCCAAGAAACCAAAGAAAGTTACCAAAGAAAACCCACAACCTATTCTTACATGCAACAGCAGCAGCATGAATAGTATATGCAAGATACTGGAAATAAAAAGATACCCCAGGGAAAGAACAATGGCTGTATAAACTAATTGAATATGCAGAGCTTGCCAGCATGACATCTAAAATAAGAAATCAATATGATAAACGGACGAGGAGTGAATGGGAGTACTTAGGGCAATATTTACAAAAAAAAGAGACCCCAAATATAAATTCCAGGTAGGGGGTACTTTGTGACCAACAGCTGGCAATTTTAAAGATACGAGAGTGTGGAAAACAAGGTGAAGGAATTAATGTATATGCAGCTAAGCAAGATGTAAAAAGAACTGTCATGGAGTGCTGGGTGGGAAGTCAAGCAGAACTACTGTATAAGAATGGGGGAAAGGTGCAAATGTAAAACTGGAAAACTTAAAAATAAAAAAGAATGCCATTAGAGAGACCTCAAGTCATTCAAGTCTACTATATTAACATTTATTATTATGAATCCAGACACAGAATTCATTTTAAACATTCATGCCCGGTAGTCCTGTTCATAATCCTAAAGCAGGACTATGAGGCATGCCCTCAGCTAATTAAATGCTTTCACCTGTGTTGGCAAACATTGCCTACAATTCTCTTCAAGGAACAATGCACCATAAAATTCATTCCGTCAAAATAATGCAGTGTTTAAAAACAAATAGAAGAAAAAGCGGAGAACCAAAAGGGTGACACCAGAACTGTGTCAATGCCAAAACCAGGTCTGAAGCCAGACTTAAATAGCTTCACCCAAGAACACTTGAAGTTGCACACTCACAACCCTCTCAAGTGTGTTCCCCATCTGAAGTTCACTGGCAAACCAGGGGTATCAGAGAGGTCTCTTAAGAGCAATCCTGTTGAAGGCCCTTTCCAGTATGCCATTCAATAATGAAACTAAAGACGGGATCCTCTGACAAGCCAACCAGGAAATTCCTTGAAACGTTCAGGAGGGTCTTTGAGAGTCCGTAAGTCTCTGGAGATGAACCATCCTAATTGTTTCCCTACCTCTGTGCAGGGGACAGCTGTCACTGTCAGATCAAACCTCACCAGGAAATGGTCAGTTCACAACATAACACCTCTATTTTGGAGCCAAGACCAGCCCCCCCCCCAAAAAAACCCCCTAACCTAAGGAAGTGACCTGTGAAGTGTGTTGGACCAATAATGTGCTGGAATAGTCCCCCAGTTATCATCCTGAACTCCCAGGCTGGGCCTAGCACTGCAACCTTAGTATAGAAACTGAAGGACCCACACTACTGTTTGGGGGGTATTCCAATAACATTTCAACCAGCTCTAGCATGCAGAATGTTGGGAAATAGGATGGGCAGTACACCAATAAGATCTCTGTTCTTTCTCTGTGATCCAATAACTGATAAACACACACTTTTCTGTTTTCAGCAATGGCCTCAGAAGTACAAAGGAGAGGCAAGACGTCAACAGATCCATACAGGGAATCTCAAATAAGAACAATGCTCAGATGATATTTCAGCAGCAGTCATTCACAAACTGAGTCACAGAAGCGACTTTAGGTAGGTAGCTTTGCCTTCTGTGAGAGGTTTTTTCACGTATAAGACGCCCCCTATTTTGGGGGGACTCCAAATTAAGAAAACACCCCTCAGCACTACCCGAGTATAAGACGAGCCCCAATTTGAAACCTAATTTTTTGGTTTAAAAAAACAACAACCTAGTCTTATATACATAGAAAAATGTGCTGATTGTATCCTTATTTGGCTGACTGTAGGGCACATACAAATGCATAACCTACAGATGAAGAGACTTTGTAAGAAAACCTCCGTTTCCTGCTATTTCTACCCCAGACCGCTACTATAACTAACCAGGTATCAATGTGAAATGCAAAGAACTGTTACAAGTTAGTGCCTCATAGTCAGATGGTCTTTTCAGTTTAGTACTGGCAAATGCTCAGTGAAATATCTCCCAGTTTATTAATTCATCACAGTCCTAGGCACTCTGTAGGAGACAGCGTGTTCTTGAAGAAAATCTTAAGCCAAAGTCTAATCCCCATTCTACAGCAGACAAGTCACATACTTTGAACATTTCTTCACATGGATTCAGATTTCTTTCATATCTGATGATTGGTTGACATTTTCTCCATAACTTGGAACATAAAAGTACTACATATGCCACTCATATGAATCTGCCTTAAAATACGCATTCCTTGTCTTCCATATTTTATGTACCACTGTCATAGGGACAGCTGTTCGTTTCCCCCAAGGCAAGCCTATAAGGAAGCCAACAAGTGGCAGGATTTTTATAATTTTGCCCCATCCAATGCTGCAGAACTTATACACATGCTCAGTGCTTTTTTTCCTGGGAGGACGTTAGGGGACGCATACCGCCTAAACATTTTGTGAATTAAACTTTGGCTTCATTGAGGGGCGGTATTTCAATATGAGTAGGAAAAGGAGAGTACCCCTAAACATTTTTAAGGGAAGCACTGCCCAGGCAAATGTGAAGACTACTAAAGTAACTGCAATAAATGTTGCCCAGTCAATATGAAATATTAATCAGTGGAAATGTACATGGCAATGGCTTGAATAAACCTATAATGCTACCTTGTCATAAAGCAGTCTACCTGATTTAGCATCCAAGTTAGATACCGCATATTTATGAAGCAATAGAAAGAATCTTTCATTCCTTGTGGTTTCTTTGCCAGTAAAGAAACTCTGGGGTGGGGGAGATACATGACTACTGTTCTCCTAGTTCAGAAATGTCCATCTGCAGGAAGAATCCAACAATCCTAAAGAGAGATGGGACTCCCTTACCTCCGCATACAATGTTTAGATCAAGGAAACATCTTCAAAAGCTGTGTGTGTTTATGTAAAGATTCAATAAACCACCATGAAAATGGTTGGCATGGATGACACCCCCGGTTTACTTTCTCAAGAGTCCCATTAAGGTCAAGACTGTCCCTTCTTCATACTTTAATTATAAATATTAGGCAGCCAGTCTGCCTTTTACAGCGCCAACAACCACTGCTGATTCAGACACTGTGCCCTAATTGTTCATCAGCTTGTCTGTGCAATTGGCAGGCACTCTCACCTCTACTGAAAGTGAGAGGCAGAATAAATTTACTGGCTCCCTTGCAACCATCCATATACTGTCCAAATTTTTCAATGCGGGATTGGTTTTCCACGGAACTGGGTCATCTGCAGAGTATAAAGCCAGAGCACTAAGAGGAGCAGTCTGCATCCTATCTATGTGTTTAACTTATAGCCTGTCTTTCCCTCCTGCATACATTGAAGCAGGGTAAGCAACATACATCCTGGACTATGACATACTGAAACACACCTTAGCAGTAAACATGCACACTGCACACTGCACAATTTCTTGATGATGCTTGGATCCCACAGCAACTTGAGATTATGAGAGGCGAGGTAAGGTAACCAATGACTCAAGACTATCCTTCTGCTATAACTTTAGCCAAGGTCAAAGTGGAGGTCCCTTTTAATAGTCTTCATCCACCAAGGAGTCTGGACCCCATCACTCCTTCTTTCTTTGCACAAGGGCTTGTTGTTGTTTAGTCATTTAGTCGTGTCCGACTCTTCGTGACCCCATGGACCAGAGCACGCCAGGCACTCCTGTCTTACACTGCCTCCCACAGTTTGGTCAAACTCATGTTAGTAGCTTCAAGAACACTGTCCAACCATCTCGCCCTCTGTTGTCCCCTTCTCCTTGTCCTCTTCTCCATCTTTCCAACATCAGGGTCTTTTCCAGGGAGTCTTCTCTTCTCATGAGGTAGCCAAAGTATTGGAGCCTCCGCTTCAGGATCTGTCCTTCCAGTGAGCACTCAGGGCTGATTTCCTTAAGAATGGATAGGTTTGATCTTCTTGCAGTCCATGGGACTCTCAAGAGTCTCCTCCAGCATCATAATTCAAAAGCATCAATTCTTTGGTGATCAGCCTTCTTTATGGTTCAGCTCTCACTTCCATACATCACTACTGGGAAAACCATAGCTTTAACTATACGGACCTTTGTCAGCAAGGTGATGTCTTTGTTTTTTAAGATGCTGTCTAGGGGCTAGGAAGGTCAATTTGTTGATATATTCATGGGTGATATAGCTGTATCTATAGGATGCATAAGGTGTGTTTAGACCCACAAGAGTGTGGGAATTTTTTAAGGCCTTGAACAATAACTTCATCCATACAAAGGAAGTAAAATTCAGGAAACAAATGGAAAAAGTACTATAGCATGAACTGATGTTTTGAGTAGTGTCTTTTGCTTTGAGTAGTGTCTTTTTGCTTCGAAATCATGACAACAGAACATCAATGCTATTGGGAAGTAAAACATGTTGGTTCTTACAAATGAAGGTTCTTAACCTGGAGCTCCACTTAGTTTAAATCTCATCTGTCCTCTTAGATCGGTGAGCAACATGCATTATTTTAATTTGTACAGTAACAAAGTATTTTCTGTTCTGTATGCTGCATTTAAAGCATGCAACAATGGTGTATTTATGTTCTCATTAAAGGGTAGAAAATATTTCACCTACTTTGAACTGATTGCTCAAACAACTAAGCTTTTAAAAAATCATGCTAAAAAGCACTCACAACTATGATTCAGCTTTCTTGTTTTTGATGGATATTTGGTTTGGTGGGATATTTAAGATTATTAAATTCATATTAAGGTCAGAGGAGTAAATTATGGCATCATGGCACAAAGTCATGCCCAGTGCCTAAAACTGTTTTAGAGTGTTTCAGTTTTTTCTATAAAAAAACCTGACTGTGGCAACCACATCGTTTATGTCAAAAGTGTCTGCCTTGCCAAGAGAGAGGGAGAAGTCTGCCAGTGCTCATGAATAAGGCTTTAATATCCACCAGAAAGCTCACAACTTCTGAGAAACATACTTATTGCCACATAAAGGCATTTATTCACTACAAAAATCCATGTCTATGGAAATGTTTACTAGTTTTTAGAAGTAGTTTTCTAGCCATAATATAATCAGAGCCAGAAAGAGACAGAATCCAGTGATGTGATACATTGCTATTTTCATCTAATTGATTGCATCAGCAATATAATGTCTTTTTGGCTACAAAATAATATACAGTGGATGCTCGGGTTGCGAATGTGATCCATGCGGGAGGCACGTTCGCAACCTGCAGCATTTGCAACCCGCAGCACCACATCTGTGCACTCGCGGGTTGCAATTTGGTGCTTCTGCACGTGAGCAAAGCATGCTTCTGCACATGCGTGGATGCCGAAACCTGGAAGTAACCCGCTCCAGTACTTACGGGTTCGGCAATGTGCGCAACCCAAAAATGCACAACCTGAAGCATCTGTAACCCAAGGTATGGCTATATATACACTTTCACTACAAAAACCAGCACCTTTGTTTCCCCATTTTCTATCACGGAATATTCAACTTTAAGCCCACTTCTTTGACTGAATACTCTGACCATAAGCTAAGCTTACTGTGCCTGAAAGAGGGAAGCACATAAAGATGTGGCTTCAGCACCCCACCCCAATTTCTAAGTCCTATGTCCCTTGCCACATCACCACACTGACCCGTCTCTTCAGCTGACAAGCTTCAGGGGTGGGATTTCTAGTTGATGCAGATGAGAAAGACTCCTTCCCTCTGATCTATTCCTAAAGCTACAAAAATAGGTCCAAAGTGAAGCTGAGTTCAAGGCTCGCCCGCCTTTCCCTCACTCAGCCTCCATAGTTTAGCTGTACACATGTGTACAGAAATAATTCCTTTTATCCATCGAGAATCTTCCACTATTCCGCATTGCTGAGAGTTGGGAAAGAGGTAAAGTAAGTTCTATCTATAGGCGACACAGGTGGTGCTGTGGGTTAAACCACAGAGCCTAGGACTTGCCGATCAGAAGGTCGGCGGTTCGAATCCCTGTGACGGGGTGAGCTCCCGTTGTTTGGTCCCTGCTCCTGCCAACCTAGCAGTTCGAAAGCACGTCAAAGTGCAAGTAGATAAATAGGTACCGCTCTGGCGGGAAGGTAAATGGAGTTTCCGTGTGCTGCTCTGTTTCGCCAGAAGCGACTTAGTAATGCTGGTCACCTTACCCAGAAGCTGTACGCCGGCTCCCTCGACCAATAAAGCGAGATGAGCACCGCAACTCCAGAGTCGGCCACAACTGGACCTAATGGTTAGGGGTCCCTTTGCCTTTAAAGTTCTATCTATCTATCCACTTCTCATATTGCTATGGATTTCTGTCAGCTACCAGTGAACAAGGCCAATAATAATAATAATAATAATAATAATAATTACCTGGGTATCTATTTGGGCGGTTAGGAAAAGGTTTTTGCCTTTTTCATAGGAAACAATGATCTGAGGATCTTTCATCCAGCCCCTTTCCAGTAGACTGTGGTTATAATAACTATCACCATCACTATCTTCAGTCACTTTGAATTGTCATAACTGGTTGGGCACTTGGTTGCCCAACAGTAACCACAGTCATGGGGAATGGAGAGTCAGTTCCCCACACATGCCACCTTAAAGACACCTTGCTGGGAGGATCCTGGTCTGGCTCACTTCTAGTCAATAGAAGTGGCGCTGTGGGTTAAACCACTGTGCCGCTTGGGCTTACCGATCAAAAGGTTGGCGGTTCAAATCCCCATGACGGGGTGAGCTCCCATTATTCGGTCCCAGCTCCTGCCAACCTAGCAGTTCAAAAGCAAACAGTGCAAGTAAATAAATAGGTACCGCTCCGGCTGGAAGGTAAACAGCATTTCCGTGCACTGCTCTAGTTTCGCCAGAAGTGACTTAGTCATGCTGGCCACATGACCCAGAAAAACTGTCTGCAGAAGCGGACAAACTCAGCCTTTAAAGCAAGATGAGCGCCGCAACCCCAGAGTTGTTCACGACTGGACTTAATTATCAGGGGTCTCTTTACCTTTATCATCCCAATATCCTTATTCCTTCACCTTCCATACCCCCATAAAGAATGAATAAGTGAAATATGGATATATTTCAAAAATGTGATCGAGGATAGTAACTGTTACAAAAACCATTCAATTTTTATCCAACAACAAAATTCCATGGCCAACCTGTATCCCGATGTAATATCTTGAAGCAAATAGCACCATCTTCTAATTTACGTATCTTAAGGCACCAGGTGAAAACATTTTTCTTCCACCACCATTACCACACGCATCAGATTTGAACATGAGCACATACCTTATTAGGTACATAGATGGCGCCTGCCATTTTATGCAGTTTATAATGCACATGATAAAAGGAAATCAATTCAATGAATTCTCATTAGTATATTTGGAATTATGCACTCCCAATTTCCTCTTCTGCAGTTTCAGCAAAATCACTTCTATATTTACACAGAGTAAATATATTTCAGCATGATGTTCCTTGGTTGTATTATGAAAGCAAATGTGCCAATGACTAGGCAACTCTGTGCACCAGATTATATATAAATAAGATCAGATACTATTCAAATTAGGGGTTCTTGTTGGTCACAAATGATTTTTGGTATTTTTAAAACCAATCACACTTGGAAAATCTGCAGCTGCAAGTTATTTAAAATACAAAACCACCTGCGGACAAAAGGAATGTGATTGAATTATTATTTTTTACCCACGTTTTAAGCCTTTTGAGCAAGTTCACAGAGATTTTAAAACATGGAATATCTCATTATATGTTACAGAATTTTATCATTTATAGTAATTCAGTTATTAAAATAAATCACTTTCATCCATAACACACACCAAAAAGACATTCTGAAGATATGCTGCAAATGTACATACAAAGATACCATGATCCAGCCAACTTCACATTCATCTACCAATATTTTGTAGCTCCCCAGTGATGTTGCCAGTCCCCTGTATTTCTCCTAGTGGGTGTCACTAAACCAATAAGGTGATCCTACATGATGGTCTGGAGTGGAAATTTTGCCATTTAAATTATCTTGTATATCCTTTTTTTTGCCTGTAGCGATCACTCATAGCTGAGTAAGATTGTCTTCCATGAACACGGTCTTAACAGTGAGTCCGTAAGTGACTGTGGAGGCCACTTCTGGATCTGCACAACCTTCCACAGAGGGGACATAGGTTTCCGGACAAGAGTTGTATCACAGACAAGAGGAGAGAAAACAGTTCACTCTCTGTTGGATAAAGCGTGATTCGACCATTTTAAAATCACACTTGCTGGATTCAGGCAAAAAGTTATTTAAGCTGTCTGACAAAGAATCATAACAAGTGTAGCACAGTGCTCAGAGTGTTCGTTTAGGACCAGAAATCTCAGGTGCAAATCCTCACAACCATGAAGCTCACTGGGTGTCTATGGGCTGATTACAATCTCTAATCTTCCTCCCAGTATTGTTATGACGATAACAGGGGGAGGGACCATGTAAACTGCTCTGAGTTTATTGGAGAAAGCGTAGAATTTAAATAAGTAATCATAACTGTGGACCGAGAGAGAAAGAGAGAGAGAGAGAGAGATCTAACCCTTCGCTCCATAGTTTAGAATCACTACTGCAAAAATAAAAAAATAAAAATGGGAGGGGAGGGAGCTAAGACTTTCCAGAGAATATCTTACTTTCTTCTTCCATACTTCCAAGAAATTCTCTTACCAATGCTTTCCAAAGCTAGAAGCATTCCTCCTCTGTACTCCTCTCCAATGTGGCAGATCACTTTTATAAACTTGGCTAATTAAAAAAGGAAACAGTTGCAAAACAATTATGGCATTAATATACATCTTGGAAAATAGATGACAAGTTGACAAGAACAGAAGCACATTGTTTTTAAAAAAAGAAGTCCCAACTCCTAAACCTATATAGATTTCCAAAAAGGTTCAAAAGGGTGATGAGACCATTATGGGATTAAAACCATGCTTAGATTTGTAATCCCATAATCACTTTTTGGAAATGTGCTTTACTAATCCTGCTTCTTTTCTTTATGCACATCAATGCATCTTGGTGCATATATTAGTTATGTAGAGTGCATATTAAAACTAAGAAAAACATTGCTATAATAACACTACAGAAACAGGAAACATTGCTTTCTGAAGCTGAAATGATGGTATTGTTGCAAGTGTGAAAATGATTGCTTGCAAAGTAATCTATTGGGCTTTCTAACCACGCAATCTTTTCATGATAACAAACACTGCAAGCTGAAAGACAGAAAATGGCTGCAATCCCATACACAGGTAGTATGATTTTAATGGGTTTTATATGTTCACAAAACTACGTGTTGGATTGCAGCCATCGTTTTAGGACTCACAATCCACGGTTCCCCTGGAAACCTCACGAGAGCCATTTAGTAATTTTCAGTCCTATTCTAGCAGGCTGTTGCAAACTGCATCAAACTATATGAGATAAATAGCACCAGACTCTCCACCCTAGCTTGTTCTTAAATAAAACTGACCCAAATATATTTGGTTACTAGGTCTAAGGCTACCCATCCCCCTGATTCAGAAGCTCCAACTGGTGAAAAAAGCTGCAGCTAGCAGCTACACTGTTGATGCGGACAGACTATTTCCAGCACATAACTCCAGTGCTGATCATCTTCCACTGGCTGGGGATACATTTTGCAACCAGGTTTGAGGTTCTTCATAGAATCATAGTTGGAATTGCAGGAATATGTAGTCGTCCCATGCAGTAATAGAGCCTGCAACCGTGGCATTGTCAGCGCCATGCTTTAACCCAGTGTTTCCCAACCTTTTTTGGGCAAAGGCACACTTGTTTCATGAAAAAAATCTCGAGGCACACCACCATTAGAAAATGTTTAAAAAATTAACTCTGTGCCTATATTGACTATATATAAACTTTTACTTATGTAAAAAATAAAATAAAATAGTAACAGCATAGAAGGTAATGGTTAGGCCCTCTTCCAAATATGCTGGGTTTTTATTTGCAGGGACTGTTCTACATGGGAAAGCATTCAGCACTGTCATTCTCCCATCTGCCATCTGAATTGGTACTATTCTGGGTCAACTTACTCTGCTGCATGTGTAGATGAAAATGGCACCAAGTGTGGGGGAGGGGGCAGAACAGGTTTCAGATACAGGATATTAAGCATACACGTACTTCAGATTGAACTGGTTGCTTGCTTTGCAAGTTTTCATTTCCCAAATGACTGCCTTGGCAAGCGCAATACCTACCAGGCTCAAGGCCGGTCTCGCGCTGCCGCTTCCCGCGCTCTCAAGGACCCGGGAGGAGGAAGGCGTGAAGGGAATCCCGAAGGCGCGAAAACCTTGCGCATGCGCAGGCCTTCCGCCTGCGACAGCCCAGTAGGCCGGCCGAAGCGAGCGGCGATGGGATGTGGGAGGGAGCTCGCTCGCCGCCCCGCGTGTGCCTATGTGGGGCACATTACAGCCCCGTGACGTCAGCGCCACGCAGGCAGCCAGGCAGGCAGACGGCGAGAGCCCCGCGCTGGGCGGCCTCTCCTCGCCGCCGCCGCCCCGCCTCTTGCCGCCCGACTCGCCTGCCTCCCTCCCACGGCACACCAGGCAACGTCTCGTGGCACACTAGTGTGCCTCGGAACACCGGTTGGGAAACACTGCTTTAACCAACTGAGCTATCCAGGTCTTGTAATAATTCACAAGGCCATTAACAAGTTGGGTCCAGGAGACCTCAAGGACCACCTGTACCCTTATATCCCTGCCTGGTCACTCAGGTCTTCAGGGGAGTCAATGTTGGTGGCCCACCCCCATGGCTCAGATGCAGAGCCTGTATCCACCAGGAGCCTTGCATTCAGTATCATGGGCTCAATTTTATGGAACTCCACTCCAGCTGAGGTCCACTCCCTGTTGAAATTCTGGCACCTACTAAATACTTTTTTAAAATAAATAAATTCCAGCAGGCAATTTAACTGAATTCTAGTTTTATAATTTTAACTGGTTTTTATTGGTTTTGTATTGAGCTTCTTGTACACTATACTGTAATTAAGTGGTATATAAATTGTCAAAATAAATGAATTTTACAGATCCCCTCCCCCAAAAAATCAAATTGGGCCTCTTTTTTATATAATATAAGACCATGAAAATGACCAGGCTGTGCAATGCTAACCGTGGTCCAACAAACTGTGCTTCTAGCATAACATTCATAATACAATGATGTCTTACCTAAAAGATGTATCTATTCTAAAATATGAAAGAGCTTTCCTGAGCAAGGGAAAATACAGAAGTGCTTTCTTGAGAGCACAATTTAATGTGCTGCCTTCAGAAGTACTTGAGGGTTGTTTTAAGAACATGTTATTCCAAAATTGTATATGTCCATGAAGAGATGGCAATAATGAAACATTCAATTATATATTGCTATTGTGCTGTTTTTTACAGAAATTTTGATAGAGTCTGCCACCTTTTCACGATTAGCCCAAATAGGGCATTCAGCTGATTAGGTGAATTTTCTCCCTGCAGAGACCAAGGTAAGCTAGTGACAGTAAAGACTGTTGTTAAAGTAAGGGTTGCTCTGAACTTTAATTTGTCTAAGAATTTAATTTGGACATTTGATATGCTTAGTTGTACTTGTATGTTTCTACTTAGTACACATTTTGCAATTGTGAGAGATAGATATTTATCTGCACTACCAAGATCTAGGAATATAACCCTATTTTCAGTTACCAGTGGTCCACTTGACTAATTTACAGAAGCAATAAACTAAGCAATGTTCCTCTTAGAATCAAATTAAAATAGCTTTGTACAATGTTGCAGTAAGATATAACACATTTTTCATCCATATTTTTGTACCACACTTAACATTTATTTCTGCCAGTGTTTCACTTAATATTCATGCAAGAAAACACCATGTACTACTGTCAATAGTTCTATTTATAACTACAGATACTTGGGGTTTTTTTATTTTAAAAAATCTTATTTTCCCCATGCCCCATAAGCCTATACTATATGTGTGTTTTTGGCAAAAGTAAACAAATCAAGAGACCAGCATTTGCTGGAACCTAGAAATAAATAAAGATAAAGAGACAAAACTGATATTATGTGCTGCTTTAAAACAGGGACATTGAGTTACCCTTGGTTTATAAAGTGCACATTGTCAAAATATTTCTTAATTCTGACACCTCCCAAATTATAACTGGCAAATGTGAACATTTTAGCACCTTTGTGCAGGTCAACGTATTAATAAACAGTACACATCAAGTTCTCACAGTGGCCAACCAAATGCCTGTGGGGAACCCTCAAGAACACTTAGGGGTTAGATCTTAGCACAAGAACATTTTCTCCTCCTGTGTTCTCCAGCCACAGGTATATGGAAGCATGACTGCAGAGGCAGAGCATAACCATCATGGCTTGCAGCCTTTGGAAGCCCTCTCCTCCATTCTCTAATCGCCTTCTACAACCATCTAAATTGATGGCCATCACCTTCTCCTCTGGCAGTGAGTTCCATAATTTAACTATGTGCTTTGTGGGGGGAAAGTACCCTCTTTTATCTGTCCTGAATCTTCTGACATTCAGCTTCATTGAATGTCTACAAGTTCTTTTGTTGTTAAGGGAGAAAAACCTTTCTCTAACTACTTTCTCCATGCCATACATAATTTTATAACTTTATATCATGTCGCATCTTACTCGCCTTTTCTCTGAATGAAAAAATCCCAAATGTCCACAAAATGAAAGATGGCAGGATCCCCAAGGATGTGCTCTACAGGGAGCTGGCAGTCAGTCAGTCAATCAATCAATCAATCAATCAATCATTACTGCGGTCAAAGACCAGACAGCAAAATTAACAACAGCAACATATGCCACATCTGCATGAAGAAGTTGATGTAATTAAAAATTCCCTATACAGTGGTACCTCGGACTACGAACAGCCCTGTTAATGAACTATTCAGTGAACAAACACCACAAAACCAGAAGTAGGTGTTCCAGTTAGTGAACTCTGCCTCTGTCTGTGAACGGAAGCCAAATGGTGGAAAGGCATCAGCGGCGGGAGGCGTCATTAGGGAAAGCGCGCCTCAGTTTAAGAATGGTTTTGGTTTAAGAACGGACTTCCAGAATGGATTAAGTTCGTAAACCGAGGTACCACTGTAAACTTGTTTGCCTTAAAAATAACACTCCTTCAACTAAAATCTGTATTCTGGAGACTAAAATCAGTACTTGTTTGCCGGCCATCATTGGCACCACAGCCTGTCTTGTCCTCGGGGAGCTGGTTTCAGGCACCAGGCCCATTGGCAGACCAACTCTGTGTTGCAAAGATGTCTGCAAATGTCACATGAAGGCTGTTAACATCAACCCCGCCATGCGGAAATCCCTTGCAGATGACCACAGTGTCTGGAGACAGTCAGGTCATGCATCCATAGCAGTGACCAGAGAAGGAATAACTGCTGGGAGGAGTGAGGAGAAGAACCACCACGGTGCAGCCGCAACAGCACAATCTCTCCTATATCAGTCTCTACAACCACAGCAGGCGTTGTAAACTTCCAACAGTTTGACTTCACCCTCAAAGGCACACACCTCCACTGTCTCCCAAGAAAGACAGATAGCACCTCTGCTTGTCTGGATTAAGTTTCAATTTGTTTACCCTCATCCAGTCCATTACTGATGACAGACACTGGTTCAGAACTGACACACCTTCCTTGGTTTTAGGAGAAAATGGGAAAATAGAGTTGGGAGTCAACAGCATACTGGTGACATTGAAACCCAAAAGTCTGGGTATCTTCCAGGGATTTCCTGTAAATGTTAAACAGCATGTGGAGACAGAACAGAACCCTGAGGGAGGGACCCTGCAAGCCAACAGCCAAGGCACTGAACAGGAGTCCCCCAACACCATACTCTGGGTCCATTCCTTGAGGAAGGAATGGAGACACTGTATAACTATGCTTCCAGTACTGTACAAAGCACTCCAAGTGCAGTCACACAATGGATCTGTGTAACAGCATTATGGTATCAACAGTTCTCACTTCCTTTCCTAATGATCCCTAGCATGGATTTTGGCTGTTCCACAGCTGACACACAATGAGACGATGTCTTCATCAAGCTTTGTACTACAACCCCAAGATCTTGGTCCTCATCAGTTGTGGCCAGTTCAGATCCTATGAACATATATGTGAGATTAAGACTTTACACTTGTTTACACTGAAGTGAATTTTTCATTTTGAGTTTGAAGAAGTCCATCTCTTCTTGTTTTAATGATCCTGAACAATTTAGTATCTTTAGCGAATATGGCCACATTTGGATGGCCTTGGAGAAAAGACTAAAAAAAAACCCCTCATTTGGTATCACCATAAGGTACTTTTTGCATCCTCCCATAGATATGTGCCCAGACCGCAAGATAATGATCAGATGCTCTCCTCTGGGTGCACCCACAAAATGAAGCAAATTGAATGGCTTTAAAGAAAAGGGCTTTTTCAGTGGTAACACACTGGTTCTAGAATGCCTTCAACAGAGAGACTCATCTGGTGCCTAGTTTGTGGTCTTTTTGGAGCCAGGTGAAAACTTTTCCATTTTCCCAACCTTTCCAACTTTTAAAAATTTGGTTTGGTGCTTTAGAGATCTTTATCACTAGTCTTCTCTGTTGCTGGTGTTACTTTGGTGTCTTCTGATGATTTAAAAATTTTCTTTCTGGTTTTATGTTCCTGAGGCATATAATAGTTTGTTATTTTGAATATTTTCTATCCTCCACCCAGAGAACTTGGTTAACTGATGGTATAAAACAGTTGCAAATAAATAAATAAAAATACATCCGAACAGGGGAACTCTGCCTTAAAGAACTTAAGAAACCAGGATAATAAGCCAAGATTGCATACATACAAGAATTACTAATAAAGTACTTTGTGTCACGTTTACTGTGCTAGTCACTCCATCTGATCACAAAGAAAATCTTTCCATTCATTCCACAGTTCCAACCTCCTGCAATTAGATAAATCCTACCTGTTTTTTATTTTAGAAAGCAGGAATCAGAGTGTATCTTTCTATATAAAAGTGGGGGGAATGAGTAAATTCCTAATCCAGGGAGAAAACACTCTTACAAATGGAAAAGCCAACATATACAATCACAGTCTTCTTTACCTCTAATGGGAGAAAAAAAGATTATACTGAAGAGTTTCTAAAATCCTATCTATGCTCCAGGACTAATCTGAAGCTACCAACAGGTCAAAATTATTTTAGACTGCTAGCACTGCACCTCGGGCTTGAAATAAAAGAACAGATCTATTCTTATACAATTATTTTTGCAGTATTGCTCCTATGTGTGTCCATCTTCAACCTTTTAAATTAAACACCTTATTGAATTATGACAACTCTTAAAAGATGTCACATTTTATAAAATAGGGAGACGCTCCAATAGTTATCTAAGCCGCAAGTTTCTCAAAGCAAAGAGGCCCTCTGCTTTATAATGAAAAACTGCTAGGTTCTTTTCGGAAAATAGCTGGATTCTGCAAACCACCTTATAACACCTCTTGATGGGGAAGCATATCTGAAACATTTGCTCAAGTTACCAGTTTTAAGCTATAAGCACTGGCAGCTGCCACTGCCATTTTGTCCAACAGAAGTGAGCTTAAATCTCCTTGGCACATAAAATTAAAAGGCTATTGACAGTGTAATTAATCATTCAATATTTCTGACAAATGTTTTATTCCTAAAAACAAATGAGTAATTAAAAGAAGGATCACATTTTCACTGCTGTAACCTGAAGGCTGAGTCTTTGCTCTTTCCTCATGCGAGTTCCCTCCTCTTTTTAATGAAGTATGAGCAGGCAAACTATGGTTAATGTTTGTATTCAAACCACAGTGTGCACACTCACCTCAGTGTGGTTTCAAACTGTGATATTATAAAGGGACACACTTAAAACAAAATCAAGATTTGGCCTGAAATGTGAAATGTTTTGAAAGCAGTAGAACTGATGTTCCACATCCCCAGTCCAAATTATGCTAAATGTTGTTGTAATTAATAATTCTTAAATGTTTATTTGCCTACAAATGATGATGCCACACATGTCTTCTTAGGAAAAGCATTCCATTTTTTAAAAAAATAAACCAAAAAACCGTGCCTTAGTGAAACCACAACATAGGAAAAGAAAAAAAGGTAAAGGACCCCTGGACCATTAAGTCCAGTGAAAGGCGACTATGGGGTGCGGAGTACCTCTCACTTCAGGCTGAGGGAGCTGGTGTTTGTCCACAGACAGCTTTCTGGGTCATTTGGCCAGCATGACTAAACAACTTCTGGAGCAACAGGACACCGTGATGGAAGCCAGAGCGCATGGAAACGCTGTTTACCTTCCCACAGCAGTGGTACCTATTTATTTACTTGCACTGGTGTACTTTCAAACTGCTAGGTTGGCAGAAGCTAGGACAGAGCAACCGCAAGTTAACTGACCAGTGCTCCTTAACTTTAGGTTAAACCACAGCATACCCTTGACTAAAGCAGGATGCTAAATGATGGGGAAGGCTCTCCTAGAGTATCTTGGTCCTAAATAATTTAAGGCTTTAAAAGACCAGCACAAGCATCTTAAATTGGGCTTGAAAGTGGGTAGATTATATCAATGTAGATTTTTCAAAAAATTATGGAACAACTCTTGCTACCCCCCATGAAAATTATTGCAACAGGGTTCTGTACTAATGAAGCTTCTAGATCAGGGATCAGCAAGGTTTACCTCGCCTGGGCCATTTCACTCTAGTGGAGATCCTTCCATGGGCCGGATCACGCCCACAATTTCCAGCATCTGCGCAGATGCGATTTCTGGCGCCACGGAAGTGAGTTCCCGCACCGCATGCAGGGACTCGCCAAGTAGGCAGCTCAGTTCGGGGGTGGCTCGTGGGCCGGTTAAATGACCCCCGTGGGCCACTTGTGGCCCATGGGCCTTAGGTTGCCTACCCCTGTTCTAGATTGTCTTGAAGGGTAACCACACATATAATGCATTACAGTAATATAATAGTAGGTTACCAAAGCCTGTCTCACTATGGCTAGGCTATCCTTATCCAGGAACAGTCCCTTTTGGCGAACCAGCTGAAGCTGGTAAAAAACACTCTGGCCACCAGGAGCCCAAGTAAATGATAGATCAAGGAGTACCATGAAATGGCATACTTGTTCTTTCTGGGAGAGAAAAACTCACTCCAAAGCAGAATCAATGCCGATTTCCAGGACACAAGAGCCACCCACCTTCCCTCAGTCTTTTCCTTCTGTTTATGGACTCTCTTCACTCCTTAGAGTACAATGACAGAACAAAGGAATGCCAAATTGTTGTTTTAAGATAATATTAACACGTACAAGTGATGTCCACAAGCCCCAGAGCAATATTTGGCTCTATGTTGCAGTTAGGCTATTGCTGTGTTATAGGCATAAAAATGGGTTCTTGTTCATTAGCAATTTTACTAGCTCACTAGGCCAACACATTCAGCAAATAAGCATCAGCTTGCCTAATAGTGCAAGATATTAAGCCATTACGTTCTGTAACTAATTTATCTTAACCCAAATACCAATGAAAGCCAGCTGGAAAAGCCAATACATCTATGAGAAATAATTAAAATACATTTAACAAATACAAAAACTATTAGAGAAGTAATACATATGGGGGGTCAAGAAGCTTCACAAGCGATATTGCAAGTTACATAAGCTTCTATATTTGCATTTTTTCCCCAGTATGGCCACAATGAGACAGAACTTTAAACAATAGATTTGCATTATGTGAACGAACAGCAGCAAGATGGGCTCACATGCTCATCTCTCCTATCCCAGTGTGTCTGGAAGGAGATTGGAAGCTTCCATTTCCATCCTAGACCAACTTTGGATCAGATGTCATCAAATCCTGAACTGGAGAGTCTAAACTATGGCATGTTGAAACAAAGTAGCTTAATTAAAAAACAGTTTGAAGTTAGTTAATTTCAGTAAGCCACAGTTACGACTAACCACAGTTTGTGCAGGTTCAAATGTCACATCCAGCTACAGTTAATCTAAAAGGGAAGCAAAAGTTTCATAACTCCTTGCAGCTATGCATGAGGGAATTTGTAAGCCTTGTTGCAGCATGTTTATAAAACTACAGTTTAGCAAGATGTTCAAACCATCCCATAATTATGTATTTTACTAGAAGGACTCAAAATCTGATGGTACTAGTACAGTATAGTATATTTGTGGCCATGCTGCATATCTGAGAACGGATGCAGGAAATAAGTAACAGCAACTTGTCAATGGAAAGTCAAAATGAACCGATTTCATTAACCTGGTATTTACTGAGATAACCTTTCCCTAAACAGGATTTTTAATTACCTTTGCAGAGAAAAATGAAAACAAATCAGGTTCATGAATTCACTCTACTCTATATGCCAAAGCAGCAGTTTCTGGAGGGAGATCTATGCTGTAATTATGGTTTGTTAAATACCAAACCAAACCAAACTGATTTTGAAACCCTAAGGTAAAGGTAAAGGTACCCCTGCCCGTACAGGCCAGTCTTGACAGACTCTGGGGTTGGTGCGCCCATCTCACTCAAGAGGCCGGGGGCCAGCGCTGTCCGGAGACACTTCCGGGTCACATGGCCAGCGTGACATCGCTGCTCTGGCGAGCCAGAGCCGCACACGGAAACGCCGTTTACCTTCCCGCTAGAAAGCGGTCCCTATTTATCTACTTGCACCCGGGGGTGCTTTCGAACTGCTAGGTTGGCAGGCGCTGGGACCGAGCAACGGGAGCGCACCCCGCCGCAGGGATTCGAACCGCCGACCTTTCGATCGGCAAGCCCTAGGAGCTGAGGCTTTTACCCACAGCGCCAACCTATCTTCCCCAAAAAAACAAACACACTGCTTCTCCACTCTTAAACAGACATCCCAGTGCAGTTTCTTTTATTGGAATTTGCTGTTCAAGCATATATCTCTAAAAGTGAGCCAAGTCACAAATGACACATTCCTCATCTTTCTACCTTGAACAACATTAAGACAAATATGGGGCCACGGTTGCCCATATTCTCTGCCACACAGAAAGCAGCTGCAACCAGAATGCTGGATTAGATAGACAAACTATTTTCCTAAGGCTGCAAACTAAGTACGAGACGACAAAGTTGTCGTCACTCTGAACTAGCTTGGTTTGTTCTCACTGACATCATTACCAGGCAAAATCTGACAGGCATCACCTAAGAAAACAAGGTTCTGATTGCAAAGAAAAATGTAACTGAAGCAGTGGCTGTTAAGAAATTACGTACCAACACAAAAGAGCAAGGCATTTACAAGGAATATTCCCACTCTGCCTGACAGTCACATTTTCAAGCTAGAAATGTTTGACAGTGAGTATCAGTCTTGTTTGTGGCATGTTCCAGGTATTTGATTCAAAGATCCTCCATTACAGAGTTGCAGTGTGTTCAGAAATTTCCATATACGACCCAAGGTTAAATGGCCATCCCAATAGTCCCAATGTTTTAAGCCTTTTCGGGTCTTCCCCTGAACTATGTACCATTAATACGTATGCTCCTGCAAATTCTATGAAATCCTGTACTTAATTTAGCATTACACCATTAATCCCAGGGGATCTAGAGAAACCGTGTGCTGATAGTCAACATGAAATGAAAAAGAATATATCTAAAATGCCAGTAGAGATTCTTCTCAAAGGATTTATTTTTAAGGTCGGCAAATAATCTGCACTCACTTTAAATTACTTTCAGCAAAGGCCCACTAAAGACAATGTAAGTACTTCAGCATTTGCACACTGAAAATGTAAATGTACAGCCAACCAAATAAAAACGGTCACGTTCTCACTTTAAAAACCAACACATTATGCAAACCGATACATATTTAGGTTTAGCTACTAACATGAATTAGTAGCTAACTAACATGTTAGCTACTAACATGAGTTTGAACAAACTGCGGAAGGCAGAAGACAGGAGTGCCTGGCGTGCTCTGGTCCATGGGGTCATGAAGAGTCGGACATGACTAAACGACTAAACAACAAATACGTATTTACTCAGGTTAACCCCACTATATTCAGTGAGATTTACTCCAAGGTGGTTGTGCTTAGGACTGCAGCCTGAAATAATGAAAATGAACTCACAAGTAAATGTTTTGGATAAAGAAAGAGCACATCATCTTACTTTCCAAAGCTCAAAACAGATCCTTGAATAATGCCCTGAAAAACTCAATTAAGGAGTTTCATTGAAATAATTATAAAGCTGATATTTTACATATTACATTTTAATATATCATACTGGTTTTAATATATTTATAGAACATAGATGTTTAGAAGTCATAGGCTTTACTTAAAAAGTACATTCAATCAAAAGAACAGGGTACCCTTAGCTGAAATTTGCTGTATAATGCACAAATCCAATTGCTCTTCTGCGTTTTGTTTTTCATGGCACATAACCTCTTTCATTGGCCTATTTAAATTGATTTTTTTCACTACTTAATGAGATAGTGACACAGGGGCAAGCATATTCTAATACTAAACCACCAGCACAAACACATGGATCATATGCATAATAAAAGTTACGACTGTTTATGTCATCCATTGATGTTACGCAAAATCTAGGCATGTCGCCTTGCTGAAAAGTTATGGGGATTAATAACTTGATCCTGACCACACTCACTCAGATATTTTCATTTAATTTTGACAAAACATATATCAAAGGTGCATAGGGCTTCAAGCTTGGTACAGATTTTCACAACTTTTTTTTTAGGGTGGGCTACGGATGTAGAAAACAGAGTTTTTCTGCTCCATGTGTATTAAGCAGACATACAGTAGTTTTGTCCAGATTGGCTCCCCTCATCATAGTGGGTTGATTGGTGTCACCAGAGAATTGACCTATATAGCAGGCGGGAGGTGCAAGAAGTGAGCTTGAGGCAAAGCAGTTGTGTTTTAAACCAGGGGTCAACAAACTTTTTCAGCAGGGGGCCGGTCCACTGTCCCTCAGTCCTTGCGGGGGGCCAGACTATATTTTGAGGGGGGGGATGAATTCCTATGCCCCACAAATAACCCAGAGATGCATTTTAAATAAAAGCACACATTCTACTCCTGTAAAAACACCAGGCAGGCCCTACAAATAACCTAGAGATGCATTTTAAATAAAAGGGCACGTTCTACTCATGTAAAAACATGCTGATTCCCAGACAGTCCGCGGGCTGGATTTAGAAGGCGACTGGGCCGGATTCGGCCCCCAGGCCTTAGTTTGCCTACCCATGTTTTAAACAACCACTTCTCCCAGCTCACTCAGCTCTCACCTCTGCCATTGTTTCAAATAACCACTTTCCCCTCTGTTTCCTTTTATTCAACCGCCATTTTAAAACCTGCCTTCTCTTTTGCTCCCCCACCCCCCAACCTGACCATGAAAATCCAGGAATGTGATGGGGTACTACAAATCCTCCAGGGTGGGGGCATATCCTCCAATCAAGACTGTGTGATGACAGCTTTACATTTTATGTATATAGGAAGACGTTTAACTTCGAAAACCACCATTACTAATCCACTCTTCCTTACCTCATACGACCAGACACACTGAGTTCCACCAAACCGGCGAACACATCGGCCCACTTCCACATCCTCGTGAGTCGTGTACATTTCTCGAAGGCATTCACCTATATGTGGCACCATCCTCCTAAGAACTTCGCGGCTGAAGATCATCCCAGGTCCTCCCATGCAGAAATTCTCTCCTGGCTCAAGGCCCAGTTTTCCAAGTTCTTCAATATTCCCCAGTCCTGTCTGGCCCAAATAGAGAGGTTTACTGCTGTTCAGTGACCGAAGGAACTCTTCCAATTTTTCCCCTGTAAGAAAAAGGAGAGGAAATATTGTTTATGCCACACAATCAAGAGATTCTGTCTTTCAACATTACAACTATAATCACTTGCTCTAACACAGCAATTACCTCTTTTCCACTAACACAGCAATTACCTCTCTTCCACTTCAACGAAATTAAAGCATACCAAGGCAAGAGGAAGAGAAGGATAGTAGGACTTTTAAAAACTTTCTACATGCTACTGGGGCCATGACTGCCTGTCATATTAAGTCAATGTTTATTTAGGACAGTGGCTTAGTCCCTAGAACCAGTAAAAGACACTTCCGCTTACACAAGGGGAAATCAGATTCCTACCATTTCCTACCTCCATCACCCCCAGTTGCATCCTCCCACACTGAATTTCAAACTTCATGAGCAACCTTTTCAGGATCTGCAGTGGGATAAAGGGAATGGAAAGCCCCATTATGCAAGCAGAACTCTGAGTTCTGTGGATATAAACTAATTCCCAGATTCAAGAGTTAAGTGGCAAGCTTAAAATACACCAATCTCCACCATCCAATTTCTCCCCACATGGTTACTGATGCAACTGTACCCCTTTTCCCTTTCTCTGTGACTGTTACCATCATATACACACTGTTGAGTTTCTAGGCATTCAAGGGCCATTCAAGCCCCTGGGTGGAAGAAAAGCATACCTAAACTTAAAATAGTTCAGTGATCCATTCATCCAACTAGATCCAAAATCAATAAAGAGAGGTAAGTATCTACAACAGTGGCACAAGAAGAATATGGAAAAAGTAGAGGAAGAGCCCAAGCAAGCAAAGTTGGAGCCTTTTTAAATAAAAACAAAAATACTGACATAGATGTATATTTGCAAGGCTGAGCATTGTTTATGGCAATGAAAAATACTGCAAGTTAAAATAAGGGACTATAACTATATACTTTCCTTAAAGTAAATCCCACTAAAATCAATGGAATTTAATTCTAATTGAATATACTGAAGTGCAAATTAAATTTAAAATAGAGGGCAATAGCTATATGGATAAATGAACTTTATAAAAACCTTTTAAATGGGAAGGGCCATGAAATGTAGCAGTGTATTTGCTTTACATACAGAATGTCCCCGGTTCAATGCCTGGCATCTCCAGATAGGACTGGGTTTGACCTTCTGCCTGAAATCTTGAAGAGCCAATGCAAGTCTGTGCAGACAGTACTGAGTTAGATGGTTTGACTCAGTATAAGGCAGCTTCCTACATTCCTCTTTTGATTCTGTTGCAGGCTACTGCAACGTCACTGTTGCAGAGCAGTGTTATAAACTCAGATACTGTATATACGCTAGGCACCAAGTGGCTCCTTAAACCAGAGTTACAGTTGCCAAAATGGAATGCCTGGTTGCAGTTTTGGGGCAAGATGCCTCAAAAGTCTATTTTTCAATACAGTGGTACCTCGGGTTAAGAACTTAAGTCGTTCTGGAGGTCTGTTCTTAACCTGAAACTGTTCTTAACCTGAGGTACCACTTTAGCTAATGGGGCCTCCCGCTGCCGCCGCCCGATTTCTGTTCTCATCCTGCAGCAAAGTTCTTAACCAGAGGTACTATTTCTGGGTTAGCGGAGTCTGTAACCTGAAGCGTCTGTAACCTGAGGTACCACTGTACAACCTTTTGGTTCCTGAAATTTGGTCCGATTGTGCAGATCAAATATCATGGGCAGAATTCTAAAGGATGTGTTGCTAGTGCGCGAAAACAGTCAAGATCCAAGGATCTCCAGGCATGTATCTCCAGATGGTGGAGACATCAGGCATCATTCTGGCGCCTGGACATCTTCACTTGGTCACAACTGACTGATAGCCAGGTACAATATGTGCCTAGCACCTGGCAAATTTCAAAAGCAGCTGCAGAGTCCAATGTTATGTATCAAAGTAATAATAATAATTTATTATTTATACCCCGCCCATCTGGCTGAGTTTATTAACATTTTTTAAAAGTTTAGCCCTAGTGTAGAAAGCAATTTGAACCATCAATAAGTACATTTCCCCCTGCACTTCCATGGCTGAATATGTTAACTTGAAAACTGAAACTTGTAACGAAGGCCATTTCATATGAGGACACACAGTTTGTTTAGAGAGAGAGAGAGAGAGAGATTATCACAATGCACACATTAAATGATTTTTATTCTTTTTGCAGTGTAACTCAGATTGATCCACTTCATTACCAATTTTCACAGTCTCTTAACATCACTGGTAATATTGACCATTATTTGCTACATAATAACAGTGTGTGACATCCAACCTTAGCCATACTCAGAACATACCCAATGAAATCAATGGACTTGAGTACTGCAAAACCTTGGGCACTGCTTTAAAATTTCTCCACTCAAGCAACATACTCTCTGGATTTACAATAATAAAACACATATACTGTCAGTAGCCCAAAGCCAGCTGTAGTCAAAGGACGTGCATTCCCATTTGCAACAAGCGACACATCCATCCACTTCAGTGGGGCTCAGGTAAGCATCCTAATGCACGTAGAGACGTGCACCTGGAAGTACATCAGCAATGTGCACAAAGGGAGGGTACTTATGCATGCAGATTCTGTCCTGATGAATCTGTATAAAGGTTTTCCACAATGCCCTGCTGCAAACCCAAACCAGGAATGTGACAAGTTGCCTATCTCTATTAAGAGGGGGAAAGATTGTGAACAACAACAAAAATGCACTGAACATAACATATACTTTGCAATTTTTTACTTTTATCTTCCTTACATTTTAAAACGGGGGCAAAAAATATTTAAAGTCATTAAAGAACTGAAGCGTTTGCATTCCAGTTCCTAAGTTAAAAAGGACAGCAGTGGATAACCAACATGTAATGCTACCTGTATACTCACAAAGGGTAACATGAGGATGGACTGCCACCCTTAGGTTGCAAAGCTGAGTGATGCAAGAAATCCAATTGTAGCATACTAAAAAACAACAACGTTGAATTCCTTTCAACCCTAAATTAACATATCCCTAGCATTTTATTTCACACCATGTAAACTAGATTGTTTATCTCCCGCCCTTTTTCCCTGACGGGGGGCTCAGGGAGGATTATTTATTTTTACTGGAGAGGCCAGAGAACAATTATGTTTGGACAACATTTGACAGGTTTCAGCACCTTTTTGTTAACTCGTGATTAACTCAAATGTAAGTTCCACTAGGTTCTATGTGCTTTACTACCAGTAAATGAGTGTAGGGTTGCAGCCCAAGACATATTGAACTGTGATTCTGTTCCTAGAAGGCTATATTTCCAGTTGGTCACAGAGATCACTAAGGGGCATAGTTGAACAAAAAGATGCCTTGGTTCCATAACTAATATTGATATTCCTTGAAAAGTCTTGAGTCAATTCCTTTTGCCTTGTAACTTAAAGAAAGTTCCAACTAAAGAACAACACTGGTAACCAGTGCAATGCAGAAATATGAAACCGATAACATCTGAATGATCACACTTCGACCATTTGCTGCCTCTGTAACGCATAAACAGTTACTTAAGTGAAACTAAGAACTTTTTAATCACATCAGGGACTGAAGTGAACGCTTCAATCTTATTTCTAAGAGGAAATGTTATCAACATTCCTTACTACTTATGGATGGAGGAAACTATTATGCTGACAAGCACATTACTTCTGAATCACATGCTCCTTTCTGCATTGCCCACAGAGCTATGGACACCAGGATCTCAACATATCACTCGCACAACATGCCAAGTGATCTTGAAAATAAGCAAAGAATTGAAGGATAATTCCAATATTTGTTTTTAATGCCACTAAAGAAATGTTTACATGTGGCTGAGTACAAAAATATAGGCTACGCTTTCTAAATCTAAAAAAAGAGAATAGATTATGTATGGATGAGACATCATAATCTTGTTTTACACCCAGTTATTGGCATGAATTATTCCTTGCACTTTCAACCGCCTGCCTTGTTAACTTCTCCTCCCTTCAGCCTGTCACAACAATGTATATGCATCCTACAACTTTCTCTGTCCACTTCCAGCTTCACCTTGCAAAACTTTCTGAGACAATAAACTGGTTTGTCTTTATACTTAAGCCCTGGATTCCAGCTGTTCTGCTGGAACTCATCACAAACCTGCAAATCCTTAACAAGCTGCAAACCATAAAAGCTTTCATGCAATTAAATACCACATCAGACTGTGTATACTACTAGGAAGAAATCCAACTCACCCACCTTCTACCAGTATAACTTTTATAATAGTCTAATAATAATACACAACAAAATAGTCCTGAAGCTTCCTGGCTGTTACCACAGGTCTCCCATCACACTTTCAAGCAAGTCACAGTTTCTGTGACTACAGTACTTCAGAACATTTACTGTGAACATCACTGCTCTTGATAATATGTTAATGCAGGTAAAACTCCAAATTTGTAGAAATAATAAGTGAATGTGTGTATTTCTATCAATTGAGGCCAGAGGGAAGACTTAATTTGTTTGTTTTCATCCCACACTGCAGGTGACTTAAGATTCTTCCACGAGATGGGCTCTCGGCCAGAGGAAAAACAGAGCCTAAAACTCTGACAAACACTGACAGGTCTAAGCAAAGTCCTGGAGTTTGGAAGGTGGGGCAGGGACCTGCATAGGCAGGCGTGTGCTCAACAAAACCACTAGAGATCTAGGAAGCCAGCCACGCTGCCACACTCACTTCTGTTTTAAAAGGGGGTCATTAAATGGCATAACTTTCCATTTATTTCAGGTAGGATGCAGCAGAAAGCTACCCAGAGCACCTGAGATTCTAACCAACTTGTTGAAACCTGATGCAACAAACTCAGCTTTGCAAAAAAAGAAATACATCTCAGTGTGTCCCTTTTTGACAACTCTGCAAGGTAAGCCAACCAGAGAAAGCGCCTGCATAGGATAGGTGCTACTCTTAATCACTTGTAGGTTGCCATGGAGTGAATGGCCCTGGCACTGAAATTTGACCAGCCCCTTCATGGGGAATTTGGTGGGTGATCGGGCACCCAGGGCACCAGCACCTATGGGCTGCAGCACAATCCTATTTATGTTTGCTCTGAGGTCAGTGGGGCACATCACTGCCCTAATGCTCAGGATTGCAGGACACGTGTAAGACGCCGCTCCAGAACAACTCCTAAAATGAGTGGCATCGAGTCTCCACTCTAGCATGCCCAGAAGGCCTGGTGGTCTACAGTTTCACACATGCAGGCATCTACCGAGACTTTCTCAGTGGTGCGCCCATGCACTCTGACCATGCTCAGGTCCGCCTTGTTTCACCATACTTCACAAGGTTGCTCAGAGCTTAAATACCCAGGAAACATCAGTAGCAAGTCCCAGGGCTCAGCCCTTCAGCCACGCCATCCATCCACAGGGCTGCCATACATTCAGATGTTTTTACACTGCACTCAGAAAACAGCTTGAGCATCATTTAGCAGGCCAAATGACAAATCTACTTCACGCTTGCTCCAAAGAACATACAACTTGCATTATAAATTTCATGTTCATAAAAATATGGGGCAACCATAACGTCTAGATTTTCAAAGACATGACTGAGATTTCAAAGGTGGAATTGACTTAAGGGGGATTTCCGAAATCAATCAAAAAAATCATTTTTTGGTGGAAGCTCAGCAACTTTTGGGTTTTGTCTTTAAAGAAACTCAACAACTTTTGGGGGTTTCCTTTGAAAAGAAGCTCATCAATTTCGGGTCTTCCTGAAAAAACAAAACTCAACAACTTTTGGGGTGTCCTGGCTTTTACTTTGAGAAACAGGGTGCCCCTCTCCATCCCTCTCCCCTTTTCACCTTTGATGTAGACGTCGTCGTCGGCGCGCATGAACCACTCGTAGGCGTCCAGGTAGTGGTCGTGCATGTACTTGAGCATCATGAAGGACTTCTTCTGCGGCGGGTACGAGTCGTCCACGCCGGGCAAGGCGACCACGGGCAGCGGCCGCTCCCCCCTGGAGGCGGCCGGAGGCACCGAGCCTTGGCTGGAGAAGAACTCCACCCGGCCGGGGATGGAGGCGGCCCACGTCCGCTGCGCCGCCAACGCGCGGCTGCCCAGGTACTTCTGCGCGGTCATCACCCCGACGTAGAGGAAGCGGCCGCGGGGCGCGCAGCCCGGCGCGCCCGCGTAGTCCCCGCTGCCGTTGTGGCTGCTGCTGCCGTGGCGCCCGGCGCCTTCTTCCTCCTCCTCTTCTTCCTCCTCCTCCGCCTCCAGAGGCGGCGGCGGCGGCGGGGGCGAGGGGTCTCCTTCTCCGGCGGCTGCCACGGCGAAAGCGGGCGCGGGCTGGCCCTCCGCTTCCCGCCTCTGCTTCTCCCCTTCAGCCGCCTCAGGGCGCAGCTGCCTCTTGTCCGCGGGCAGCGCAGCCGAGCGGCCGTAGAAAGCGCAGAGGCGGCCGCCGACGACGCCCGCTCCGGCGGAACTCACGCCGCCGCCTCCTCCTCCTCCGCCGCCGCCTCCTCGCCTTTTCCTCTCGCTCAGCTCGGCCACTTTGGGCGCGACGAGCCACGAGGCGACGGTGAAGCCCAGCACCAGCCCCAGCGCCACGCTGAGCCACGGGCGCCGGGAGCGCGCGGCCATGGCGCTGGGGAGGCGGGGGGCGGCGTCCCGCCGAGCTGAGGGTCCCGCTGCCGCCGCCGCCGCCTCTTCGCCGTCACCACAGAGTCCGCTTCTCGGCGCGCAGCTGAGGCAGAGAAAGCGGCGGCGCCGGCTCCGAGCGAAAACTTCTCTCCCGCCGCCGGCGCCGCGGAGGCACACGTCGGGCTTCGCTGGCGGCGGCGGCAGCGGCACCTGGGCGGCGGCGGCCCCTCCCACGGCCCGGCCTCCTCCGCGCAAGGGCGGCAGAAGAAGAAGAAGCCAGCCAGCGAACGAGCGAGCGACCGCTGCTGTTGCTGCTGCTGGAGCCGGGCAGGGAGGCCGCCGCCGCCGCCGCCGCCGCCCGCGCCGCCTCGCTCTGCGCCGCCGGCCGTGGATTCCGAGCGCCTCCCTCAGGAAGGAGCGGCTACAGCCGGCGCCACTCCCACGGTGGGGGAGCGGGGGGGGGGGTTGCTGCTACACGAGACTCCGATTCCGCAAGGGAATCGGTTCTTTCCCTCAGAATTCCCGCCCTGCCATACGTCCGTGTTTTCCAGGACACGTCCAGCAATTCGCCTCTGAAAAATGGCGTCCGGGATTATTATTAGATTTCATTTCATTATTTTATAGGCAGAGATAGTTTCTATTGAGTTTTCCATTTTTACGTCTCACCACAAACATTTTCCATCATATTCTCTATATTCAATTTCTTACCACCTCCTCCTTCCAAGATTCATTTCATCCCCTACAGTTATAGTTATAATCCGTGGGTTGCCATCTGATTTTATTCTGATCCAAATTTGATTTTAAGTTGTATTTCAATCGATTGTTTGATTTATGTTTTTAATGTATCATGCTTTGATGTTAGCTGCCCTGAGCCCGGTCCTGGCTGGGGAGGGCGGGGTATAAATAAATATTATTATTATTATTATAGTTAACTCTCATTCCTGCATATTTTAACTATAGCCACTCTTTATTAGTTCTCCACCCACAAATGTCATTTGCACTGTGGATTTTGTCTCATTCTGCCCACATTTTCACCTGTGTGCTATGGTTTTCCATATACAGTGGTATCTCTGGTTACAAACTCCGCTAACCCGGAAGTAGGTCTCCTTGTTGCATACTTTGCCCCAGGATGCGAACGGAAATCGTGCGCTGGAGGCGCACGTGCAGCAGGAGACCCTATTAGCAAAAGCACACCTCAGGATAAGAACGGTTTCAACTTAAGAACAGGCCTCCGGAACGAATTACCAGTAAGTTCATAACCAGAGGTACCACTGTATCATTTCCCCACCCATCTTTAAATACCGTTTCTTCTTGCTCTCTCATTCCATATGTTAAACCTGCTAATTCCAGAAATAAACCAGAAATAGGCGGGCCTGGATTATTGTTTGGAAATTGGGCAAATGTTTGAAATGTTAGACATGTCTAAACCAGGAATCTCCAAAGTCCATTTCAGGGGCCTAATCTGGCCCGCTGGTTGGTTTAATCCGGCCCTTGTGGCAGTTTATTTCTTGGGGTAAAATTCTAAGAAACCTCCACAACTTCAATCCTTAAAAAAGGTCAACAACTTTGGTTGGTTCTTTGGTTGGCCCTCATGGTCCTTCACTTCATCACATCTGGTCCTCTTTGGAAAAAGTTTGGACACCACAAAGCTCAACAATTGTTGGGTTTTCCTATTATTTTTTTAAATAGCTCAACAATTTTGGGTCTTCCTAAGAAAAGCTCAACAGCTTCTGAGTGTTCCTTTAAAAAATTTACTTTTTACTTTTTGAAATATGGCAACCCCAGAATTAGTCTTCCCACAATGCTTTTCTTCCAGTAACTCTTTGCGCCCAGAGTTCGGGATTCCTCTTGTACGTCGGCAGCTCATCGTTTCTTCACAAATGGTCACACAAATCCCTTCTCGCCACCCACTGCCTTCTTCATCTGCACCTTCCTTTCTTACAAAATGTGTCGCTTTCAAACGGGGAGAGGAGACAATGAAGAGAAGCGGAGAGGGGAAAGAGGAATGGTGTCCGTCTCCATCTCCTCCTCCCTCAAGCTGAGCTGAAAAGAGAAAGAGCTGAGAGGTAGGGTAGACCTGTGTCTGGAAATTCCCAGACAAATACAGAATACTGTGCCCGAAAGCAGTGTCTGGGCCGGAATTGGCATTAAGCGTCCGGGAAAATCTGGACACAAAGCATCCGACGTCAGCAATGCTGTATTTGCCAATTTCACTCAAAAACAGCTTTAAAATAACTTAGAGGTGCCAATTTCTTTGCGAGAAGAAAAAGTTGCCACATCTTTTTTAAAAAAAAATTATAATTTTTATTTTTAACAAATAAACTTTTCAACGAAACAATTAAAACAGTTCTTACCTATCAGACCTCGACTTCCCTCCATGAATTTACCCTCTTCTTCTTCTGTATATCCCAATTAACTCTAATTTTTTCTCATCCATTTCATATATGTTTTAGAAACTGCAAGTTTTTACAAGAGTTTTACAATTTGTTTGTAAATATTCAATAAATGATTTCCATTCCTTAATAAAATGTTGGGGTTTTTGTCTAGATTTGGTTGTCTTGATTTCTTATTCTTCCAGTAAATTTCATCATTTCTGCATATTCCTTTAATTTCTGTAGCAATTCTTCTTACATCAGGACTTCTTCTTTCCATTTTGGGGCAAATGTCATTCTTGCAGCAGTGCTTGCATACATAAATAAATTTCTATATCATTTAGGTAACTCTGATCCCATAATTCCCAAAAGAAAAGCTTCTGGTGGTTTTTTTTAACAAATATTATCTTAAACATCTTTTTCAATTCATTATATGTCATTTCCCAGTAAGCTGTAGCCTTCTTACAAGACCACCACATATGAAAAAAGGTACCTCCTATTCCTTCCAACACATATGCAACTTTGACCTATACATTTTTGCCAATCTACTTGGTGTTAGATACCATCTGTATAACATTTTCATATGCATGCTGTAAATTTTATACCCATACATCCACAGTCTTTCCCATGCCTCATTTATATCTTGTGCTCAACAAAACAACCAACGAAACCCAACAACTTCCCCCCCCCCAAAAAAGTTCAACAACTTTGGACAAAACATAAAAAAGCTGAACTGTTTTGGCTAATCAAAACAGACAAACGAAAAACCTCAACAACTCTCCCCCCAACCCCCCCAACTTTTCTGTCCAGATTTTCACTTTTTGCAAGATGGCAACTTTATCACCTTTTAAAACCAATTTGAAAGAAGGAGGAGGGAGGGCTGTTGCATTCCCTGACGGCAAAGGAAAAAAAGTCTGAGTATTGAGGCCTCTGAAGGCACTATGGAATGACTCCCACTGAACTCAGTGTTGCTTACTCCTGAGGAGGCACAAGACAGCGCTGTGGGAGTTATTTAGCGTCACCATACATTCAGGAAATTCCGGACATGTTCTCCATTGGGGGCCTACATGCCCATCTGGGGGTATTTTTAGCTTTTATAGCAATTGTTTGGGATTTTGGGGGTTCAGGTTGTGACAAGGGTGTGGGCAGCTTGGGCTTGGCAGCTGGCCAGGGGGTGAGTGGGTGCCCCAAATAAGCTCAACTAATTTATGGGTGATTGCTGGATTTTTACCTCTTGATATATGGCAACTCTGTGTTTTGGAGCACAGATGGTACGCACTGCTGTCTTCTGCACAGATCTACATGAGAAACGTACCCCATACCCTCCAACATTTCTCTGAGTCCTTCCCAGCTCTACCTGGGATTGAAGTTGAAGAGAAAAGAGATCCCTTGTTTCTGCTTATGGAAGGGTAATCTCATGCTTCTCTGGGAAGAAGGGACAATTGACTATGAAACAGATTGTGACTGTAGTGGTGATTATATGCCTTAAAGGTAAAGGTAAAGGGACCCCTGACCATTAGGTCCAGACTGGCCGAGGGAGCTGGCGTTTGTCCGCAGACAGCTTCTGGGTCATGTGGCCAGCATGACTAAGCTCCTTCTGGCGAACCAGAGCAGCGCACAGAAATACCGTTTACCTTCTCGCTGGAGCGGTACCTATTTATCTACTTGCACTTTGACATGCTTTCGAACTGCTAGGTTGGCAGGAGCAGGGACCGAGCAACAGGAGCTCACTCCGTCTCAGGGATACGAACCGCTGACCTTCTGGTCGGCAAGTCCTAGGCTCTGTGGTTTAACCAACAGCGCCACCTGCGTCGTTGTATTTATTCCTTATGAGTATGTAAATGGCTAGCAGTGGCGTAGCGTGGGGGGTGCAGGGGGGGCCGGCCGCACCGGGTGCAACAACTGGGGTTAGGGCAAATCCATGGGTTAGGGGGCGCAAATCCACGGGTTAGGGGGCGCAAATTACTTGCCTTGCCCTGGGTGCTGACAACCCACGCTACGCCACTGATGGCTAGCATTTACTTTCGTTTTAATTTGGGCCAAGGGACAGCACCAGATCCTGTTTTCAAAGCAAGGATCAGTCCTGGGACATGCAACATAGTAACAGGGGGCTTATGAATACAGTGGTACCTCAGGTTACAGATGCTTCAGGTTACAGACTCCGCTAACCCAGAAATAGTACCTTGGGTTAAGAACTTTGCTTCAGGATGAGAACAGAAATCGCACAGTGGTGGTGTGGCAGCAGCAGGAGGCCCCATTAGCTAAAGTGGTACCTCAGGCTAAGAACAGTTTCAGGTTAAGTACGGACCTCTGGAACAAATTAAGTTCTTAACCAGAGGTACCACTGTATAGCCATGGAGTAACCACAGGCATCGGGGAAAGGGTCAGGAAGACACATCAGCCAGTCCACACATGCCAGGGAATTGGAGGAAAGAGCTTCTAGGGGAGAAGTTGTGGCTTCCCAACAGCTTGAGGCTTCGCCGCTCACCGTTTTGAAACCCAACCACTGTGTGGTTTCACAGAGCAAAGGAGAGGGCATAAGTACTTGCAGCCTTGTAGCATGTTGGCCAACCAAAAATAAAAAGCATAGTGTGGCATTTAGAGACGCTGCAGGCACGTGCAATGTTACAGTGACAATGGTTGGGGTGTGTGTGTGTAAATGCTACTCTTGCACTGGCACCTTTGTGGTGGGACAGGAGATAAATAATGCTTGCATATACTAATCTCAGCTGCAGAAAAAACATGTTCCCCTGTTTATTTTTTACTCTCTTGGGAGCAGGAATTTAACCTTAATTATTTACAATTTTTGTTTAACCCGCAAGAAAGAAGGACTTTTTCGCTGGTTAGGTTCAATTCTAATCCTTCTAACCTCCTTTAGGGTAGGTTTGCGGGCATGGCAGAGGGAGATAGGATCTGCCCATGTGATGCCCACCTGGTGGAAACTCTAGCTCACATGGTCCTTAAATGTAAAATGTATGATGATCTCCGCCAACAATTTCTAAACCATCTATCTATTCCAACATGGAAACCAGAGACAGAGGTTATACACTTCTTATTACAGGGAAGAGACCAAGAGCTCACCAAGAGAGTACCTAAGTTCCTCTATTTGATTTTTTTGCCACTGAAGTACGCTACAGGACCCTACCCTTGCTGGAGACCCACAGAGGTGAAATAGATTTCTCGCCTCTTCTTTCCTTTGGCAAATGACTGTACTGTTGAAATGGTGACAAAATCGCACAGGCCTATTTATTCTGAATGTTTGTATGTGATGCCAATAAAGGTTTGATGATGATGATATACTTTCATAGGGGAGAGTGGGGGAACAATACTACCTCTGGGAATTGGGAGCAGAGGAAGAAAGAAGTATTGGACCAGTACGACTGTCTCCAAAGCAGCAAACAGATAATGCTAACAGTGCTACAGACTTCAGGGCAGCAAGGAGAAAGAGACAGCATTTGGGCAATTGAATTTATTAGGTTGTTTTATGCTTCCTATAAAATGAAACTGTCAAATGAAACTGTGGAAAGGGCTGGAGGGCAACAGCAGGATGTGTAGGGGGCAGAGAACTGTACTAATTTCATCTCAACAGGCACTAAAATTACTGAGCAGAAACTGTACAAACAGTGTGCAGTAAAGCCTATAAGAGGACCTTGTACACACACACAAAAAAGATACATAAGATGCACATGAGTCTGAATGTTGCATGCCTGTGCTACATTCATTCTCCTTCTGGTATTGTTTTAGGGATGAAAGTAGTGGAAGCTTAATACCATGGGTAGGCAAACTAAGGCCCTCGGGCAGATCAGGCCCAATTTCCTTCTGGATCCAACCCGTGGACGGTCCGGGAATCACTGTGTGGATCACCAGCACGTACGTTCTTTCCCTCTCCCTCACCCAGTGGCGGCGACTCCTCCCTCCCTCCTCCTGGCTTCTCCCTGCCCTGCCTAGAGGAGGAAGGGGGCTGGGCTTTGTTGGTGCCAGCAGCAGCAGCAGCGCTCAAGCGGCCGCCATTTTAAGCAGCCCCTCTCTGGAGCCCTTTCACTCACCACTCATCATCCCTCCACCACCACCACCACCACCGCCAGCCCCTGCTGCTCGCAAGACACAGGTAAGCAGCCACCAGGACTTGTGGTAATCTTGCTTCTTCTTCTTCTTCTTCTTCTTCTTCTTCTTCTTCTTCTTCTTCTTCTTCTTCTTCTTCTCCTCCTCCTCCTCCTCCTCCTCCTCCTCCTCCTCAAAATATAGTCCGGCCCCCCACAAGGTCTGAGGGACAGTGGACTGGCCTTCTGCTGAAAAAGTATGCTGACCCCTAGGTTAATTCATGGTTTGGGTTTAGTGTTCCATTAAGGGGGGCAACCTGTACATTTACCTGTACACACGAAAAGCATGACCCCTGCTTAAGACACTGACACACCTACTTAGAATTGTAGAGTTAGAAGGGACCCCAAGCATCATCTCGTCCAACTCCCTGCAATGCAGGAATCTCAGCTAAAGCATCCATGACAGATGGCCATTCAACCTCTGCTTAAAAACCTCCAAGGAAGGAGAGTCCACAACCTCCCAAGGGAGACCGTTCCACTGCTGAACAGCTCTTAATGCCAGCAAGTTCTTCCTGACGTTTAGTCGGAATCTCCTTTCTTGTAACTTGAAGCCATTGGTTTGAGTCCTACCATCCAGAGCAGGAGAAAACGAGCTTGCTCCATCTTCCATGAGGCAGCCCTTGAGATATTTGAAGATGGCTGTCATATCTCCTCTCAATCTCCCTTTTTCCAGGCTAAACTTACCCAGCTCTTTCAACCTTTCCACATATGTCTTGGTTAATAATTGAGAGTAATTTCTTAGCCTGTGGTTTCATACATATTGTTACATCCCAATATCCAAGCAGTGCAAGTTTCCCAGGGTTCCAGACACTTATCAGGGTTTGGTTTCCTTGGAATGAGGGACAGGAGAGACTGTGGTGTCTTTATGATATATATATATTTACACATACATACAACCTATGCCTAAGATGGAGGGGCTCACAGCATTGACACTCCAAAAGGTCTTCTCCCATAGTCACAGCCTTGGAATCAAACATCTCTCTCCCTCTCCGATTATGCTATTGTTATTTATTGTTTGTGAAATATACTCAGAGTCCTGTAGTGATTTCATGCTCTTCATTGCAGCTTGTAAAACAGTGAATGAATTGCCCCCCAAACCTCAGGCTTTTATATACATTATTTACACAATGAGTCCCGTCTGATTGGCTGATTCTGCTTCCCTCCTGGATCCTGATTGGTCTTTTCCTGCAGGCCAATCAGTTGTTGCATTCTACGATCCTACCAGCCTAATAGGCTGATTAACTTCCTCCTGGAGCCTGATTGGTCTTTTCCTGCAAGCCAATCACTTGCTGCATTCTAGGAAGGATCCTAGAATGCAACAACTGATTGGCTTGCAGGAAAAGATCCTACTGTTCTAGGATCCAAGCTTAGTACATAACAGTTCGTAAGCCAGTTGTGGGTTCCTTCCAATGAAAAAAGGCATAGAAATCAAATCAAATGTCTCAAGCTTCTGCCTGCAGCTTGCTTCCAGCTCAGCTTACACACAACTCCAGGCTATTGTCATTCTACCTACCAGCCAGGTGATGGGGAGAAGGACCACCCATTTTTCCTCTGACACAGAGCAACTTCTTTTGTTAATCTAATGATGGCACTTAGGTGGCACCTACGTCCATTATCCCAATAAGAAACTTGCTTGGCTAATTCAACAATGGAAACCTCCATTAGATTTTAAAACCTTGCTGAATTCAGGACCCCAGAAATTATAAAGGGCTCAGGAATCAGACAAACTAATTCCCAACCCAAACTCACAACATGTTAACAAAAGGAGGAAGAGGTTCTAACATTGCAGGAGTAGACAAGAAATGTGCTATCAGCTATCTCTAGCCTCTGGGATTTCTTAAGTAGTAGATCAATAGTATCAAAGACTGAAAAAATATCCAATGTACTTTATCTATTTCTCTGTGACATATACAGTCTAAGTGTGAAACATGACTCAAAAGCTAGATTCCATCACTTCAAAAAGATCCAGGAACTGGAAGGAGGAAAGGGAGAATTTGGTTTTCTCCAATACCTTATGCCATTTCTGAGTTTTGGTGCCATAGCCTAACTTTTGACTGTTTGCCAGCAGACAAAGTAGACATGAGTTGAACCCCCAACTGATTTCCAAATACAATTAACAGTGGCATAGCTAGGTAGTTTTGGAATCTGGAATTAATAGTCTCATGCTCTCCCCTTTGGATGGTAATGTGAAATTACTTCACTTACTTCAAAATTTAATAAGCCAGCCCTGCTGCATTTGGGGCCATGCTGAATTAGGGACGCCTGGACATCTGCCCCAAAGTCCTGCCATGATGGTGTGACAACAAGTAACATATCAGTGACAATATCTCAGATCTCATATACAATCAATATCTTCCCAATTCATCATGCAGAAAACAGACATTTTTATTTGTCAAAGAGGTGGCAAATTCTGAGGATGACTCACTCTCCAGGCAGAGACAACCCGAATGCAACAGGCTGTTCACTAGCTGGAGCAACTGCTTCATATGACACTTTGCAGAGTCAGTGGCAGCAGAAAACAACAGGTGTTTTCCAGCACTGCCAGTGTGTCCTGACCCCCCGGCCTACCTGGCAGACAGTGTGCCAAGGTGAAGTCCCAAGTGCAGAATCCAATCCACACAACAAAGTTCCAAGTTCCAAAAGCCAATCTGTACGACAAAGTTCCAAGTCCAGAAGTCCAGAAGTCGATCCTTGCAAACCAAGTCCAAAGATCAGGAAATGCAGGTCAGTCCAAGTAAGCCAAGGTTCAGCAGTCAATCTCAAAGTAGAAACCTGTGAAAGTCCAAGGAGAATACCAGGTGACGTCCCTCAACATGGCCAGTTGAGCAGATACAGTACCTCAGCTCTGCTGCCTTCTGAGCATGATGAGGCAGGTGACCCTCACCTGCTCAGCTTGCCCTAGCTGATGAATCACATGCCTCCTCCCCAACATAGCGAGATAGTGAACTAGGCTACAGACCCTGGCTAGCCCCTGCTTCCTGGAATGCTCCACTTGCTGTTCCCTATGTCTTAGGACCCACCATGTTTAAAGGACAGGGGCCTCTCTGGCTCTGGCCAGGGGTCCCGCTGCTCAGCTTCCTATGGACTAGCCCCAGCAATAATAAAATAATAATAATAATAATAATAATAATAATAATAATAATAATTTATTTATATCCCGCCTTCCCCAGCCAAAGCCGGGCTCAGAGCAGCTAACAACAATAAAAGTAACACAGCATTCTAAAATCAATTCATTTTAAAATCAATTCAAAATCAAATTAATGGCAACCATTGGGCTAGAGTTCTGTGAGGATTCCCAAAGGAGGCAGGTCAGACTGTGCCTTGGCCAAAAACCTGGTAGAACAGCTCTGCTTGCAGGCCCTGCGGAAAGATGTCAAGTCCCGCAGGGCTCTAGTCTCTTGTGACAGAGCGTTCCATCAGATTGGGGCCACACCGAAAAAGCCCTGGCTCTGGTTGAGGCCAGCCTAACCTCCCTGTGGCACGGGACCTCCAAGATGTTTTTGTCTGAAGACCGTAAGGTCCTCCGTGGAACAAAAGGCCCCCTGTAACGTTTGGCAGTGAAAACCCCGTGTTTCAGTGCATTCCACAAAATGAGCCTTTGGCACCCTAACCCGGGGTCATGAACTGGCAGGATTTCAGAGAGTAGGAAGAGGATCCAGGCGAGGGGTGCAGCTGGGAGTGTGTCACACGGAGCAAGCTGGGTTTGGGTAAGGAGAAGTTGTTGTTGACAATACTCATAGGGTGACAGAAGATGAGGAGGGGATGGAGATCAGTGCACAGGAACCAGGGCAGCAGGACCCACCAGCAGTGCCTGAGGGTCCCCTGTCTCTGCAAAAACAGCAGACTCTGAGGCATGGGGAGGAGTGGGCAAGGCACTCCAGGGTAGAATCTACACACATTTTAAAAACACTGTGGAAATGCTTTTAAAAAAAGTTTTGAAAAATACATTGAAGTTGCCATAGCTAACATCACATTTGTATATTGCACTTTACAAGACGCTTGAAACCTTTTCTTTGCAGCTGAATAGCTGAGTCCTAAGAGGCAGAAGAAGGGATGCAGGTGGCACTGCGGTCTCAACCACAGAGCCTAGGCCTTGCCGATCAGAAGGTTGGCACTTCGAATCCCCGCAACGGAGTGAGCTCCCGTTCCTCGGTCCCTGCTCCTGCCAACCTAGCAGTTCGAAAGCACGTCAAAGAGCAAGTAGATAAATAGGTACCGCTCTTGCAGGAAGGTAAACGGCGTTTCTGTGCGCTGCTCTGGTTCGCCAGAGGAGGCTTAGTCATGCTGGCCACATGACCCGGAAGCTGTACGCCGGCTCCCTCGGCCAATAAAGCGAGATGAGCGCTGCAACCCCAGAGTCGTCCACAACTGGACGTAATAGTCAGGGGTCCCTTTACCTTTACCTTTACCTTTACCTTTACCTTTAAGAGGCAGAGGCAGGCAAGGGTCAGGTGGGGCTTGCTAGCTCTGGAAGGAGATATGTGATTCCTCAGCTGGAGTAAGCTGTGAGCAGGTGAGGGTCATATATCTCATCAAGCCCAGATGCTGCAATCAGCACGAAGAGTAAGAGCTGAGCTGCTATGTCTGCTCAACTACCCACGTTGATGGACTTCAGTTTGGCTGCTCCAAGAACTCTGTGGGACTGTTCTTCAGTTTGGACTTTGGATTGAGCCTGGACTGGAGACTCGACGTACTGACTTGCTGCCAGGTAAGCCAGGGGTTCAGGACATGAGGGGACCAATTACAAGCCCCATTCTGAGGTTCATTCCTCCCTGTGGTGTTAAAAACATAGAGAGGGATACGTGGGCAAGCCTGCTCACTCTACTCTATCGCATTCCCAGTCATCGTCATCCACAAGTTGGGAGGCAACTCTGTAGCAGGTAGCCTCCTTCTATACAGGTAGGCTGCTTGCTAATTTTCAAACCCTGACTTTCATGCAAGCTCCCCACTGCAGACAGTTGCCCGCTAGCTAACTGAAGATAACTGGGAAGGGGATGGAAGTGGGTGAGTGTGCATGCCCAATTCCTCTTTCATATTATTAATGCCATGCGGAGAGGGTGGGGGTAGAACATGACTTGGAGCAATCAGGTGAAGAATGATACTGTGATTGATACCACCTATGAATCTATCACCAACAGTACTTTAGGTAAAGGTAAAGGGACCCCTGACCCCTGACTATGTCAGTTAGGCAAAGAGTCCATGTTAGAAGGAGATATTTGTGTTTAAAATGGCCCATTTTTCCTTTGATTTTATGTGAGGGCTTCTAAAGGATGAGAAGCTTCCATGCTTCATAAAACCATTGATTCACAGCACATCATATGCATGTTTCTTCGTTGGACTTACTTCCTAGTTAGGGGGTTGGGTTAACAACCTCAACACTGCAATGGTATTAAAGGTAAAGGTAAAGGGACCCCTGACCATTAGGTCTGGTCACGGACGACTCTGGGGTTGCAGTGCTCATCTTGCTTTATTGGCCAAGGGAGCCGGCGTGCAGCTTCCGGGTCATGTGGCCAGCATGACTAATCCGCTTCTGGCGAACCAGAGCAGCTCATGGAAACGCTGTTTACCTTCCCACCAGAGCGGTACCTATTTATCTACTTGCAGTTTGATGTGTTTTCGAACTGCTAGGTTGGCAGGAGCAGGGACCAAGCAATGGGAGCTCACCCCGTTGCGGGGATTCGAACCGCCGAACTTCTGATCGGCAAGCCCAAGCGGCTCAGTGGTTTAGACCACAGCGTCACCTGTGTAAACAGTGCTTTAGGTAAGCAGTAATTCTGATACTGCACCTGATATTTAAGGGGAATGCCACCCTATCCATAGAAGGCACAATAAATCACATGGAACAGACTTTCTATTCTTAAGAAAAAAAAGGGGGGGTGGATCAATAACTGTGAATAGCTGCTTGTTTCTTTTACAACAAGCCTGAAATGCATGTCCTAAGTCACTGGTATTAGAGTTTGGATTGCAGCCCTAGTAAATATTCATAATCTAAGAAATGCCTATGGGAAAGTAACTCATTGGCAACTCTTGAGTAGATGGTTTCAGGTTTGCACCCTTCAATGAATGTTTCATTTTCTAAAGTACCATCCACTTTGATTAAGTACAGCTAAAGAAATCAGTTGTTCTGATTGCATTTCCGGCCCATAGAATAGATTGCAAACATTAATAACACAACAGCCTGTGATATCTGGAGAGGGTAAACTTGTAAGGCCAGGTTTTCCTGCATGTTTTGTGACAGGGGTCAGCAAACTTTTTCAGCAGGGGGCCGGTCCACTGTCACTCAGACCTTGTGGGGGGCCAGGCTATATTTTTTTTAGGGGGAGAAATGAACTAATTCCTATGCCCCACAAATACCCCAGAGATGCATTTTAAATAAAAGGACACATTCTACTCATGTAAAAACACGCTGATTCCCGGACCGTGCACGGGCCAGATTTAAAAGGTGATTGGGCTGGATCCAGCCCCTGGGCCTTAGTTTGCCACCCCATGTTTTATGCATTTGGAGAAGATAAGGATGGACACATCCTGCTTTGTGTATTAGTGGTAGTAGTATTATTTATTCTGTACTGCCCTTCAAAGATCACAGGGGTGTTTGTAATATAAAAACACAAATGGTAACAAACAAAAACACACAACCCCCCCACACAGTTTAAAAGGCCATAGACTCTTTAATTAGCCAAATTAGGTGTTTCACATACATTGAATAAGTCTCTTCCATCCCATTTTCTGCAGCTTTTAAAAAATGTACACTCAAATTGTATGTGTTTTCTCCTAAAAAGCACATTTGTATGCATTCCCCCTCTAAAATAAACATTTTCCTATGCCTCCCCCCTAAATTATGCATTTTCCTATAAAATACAAATTTTGTACACTTAAAAAAAACTGCATTGAAAAATTCAGAGAAGCATGCAATCGAATTTGTATACAAGTTCAGGAACTGCAAATTAAGCCGGTTTGCTTTAAAATGCAGATTGGGTAAAATTCTCAACCATCCCTCGCAGAAGAACAATAGACGCAGCCTAAAGTGTAACTGCACCACCTTGTGAAACAATATTGTGGTTGCAGTGGCCTTTTCTGGATGCGTTTAGACTCGTCCTCTTTCTCAGCAAAGGCATTCTTATTTATAAAGGTAGGGAATAATTTTAATAGGAAGACATCACAAGCCGCTATATTGCTATATTTCATGAGGTTAGTTACTGGACATTCCATTAGAGTACTTGAAAGCATTAACTTGTGTTCGCTGCCTTCTTGCGTAATTTAGCCAGCACAAATTGAGCAAGGACATTAAAAAGCTCTTAGGAGCAGGGATTTCTTCCAGCAAGAGTCTTCTCTCTTTGGCAAAATAAAAAAGCCCTTACTTTGGGGGCTCTAGGCCAATAATATTTTTTAAATGCTGAAATAAACACATGGGAACATCTCCGGGGAGAAACAAAAAGGACATAGATCTTTTGTAAAAGTTTCATTAATGAATGCATTTATTGTTGTGCACCGAGTGTTATTTCAACACACCCCTGGGGTTGGATTCTTGCCATAAGATTGACTGGGGTTTCTTGTGAGGCGGTTACACTGTCATAAGCAAACCTGATTTTAGAACTGTTGATCCCTAATTTCATTGTAAAACAGGCATATATAATTAATGTTCCTGGCAGGAGGTTTTTGTCTCTTTCACTGCCCATTCATTCCTCCAGTCTTACCAACTCCTTTGCCTAAGCACTGAATGTCGGCAGATGTATGTTCTCACTTCTGTCCAGATCTGGATCTGTGGCTGAGCCAGGGCTGGTTTTCAGCCAAGGGGTGAGCTATGAAACCTGTTTTAATACCAGAGCTCAGCTCTGGAACATGCAATGTAAAAAAGAAAATTCCCGGGACTGGAGGAAAGGATTCTAAAACAGAGGGGTTGACTTACAGGCTCCTCTTATTTTAAAAACGGAAGGTAAAGCCACAGGGTGACCTGTTTAGAGACAAATGTTTCCTCTCGTTCCTCACTGTTCTGTTTATTCCTTAGCCTCTTGTTGTTGTTTAGTCATTTAGTCATGTCCGTCTCTTCGTGACCCCATGGACCAGAGCACTCCAGGCACTCCTGTCTTCCACTGCCTCCCACAGTTTGGTCAAACTCATGCTGGGAGCTTCGAGAACACTGTCCAACCATCTTGTCCTCTGTCGTCCCCTTCTCTTCTCTTTCCCAACATCAGGGTCTTTTCCAGGGAGTCTTCTTTCCTCATGAGGTGGCCAAAGTACTGGAGCCTCAGCTTCACGATCTGTCCTTCCAGTGAGCACTCAGGGCTGATTTCCTTCAGAATGGATAGGTTGGATCTTCTTGCAGTCCATGGGACTCTCAAGAGTCTCCTCCAGCACCATAATTCAAAAGCATCAATTCTTCGGTGATCAACCTTCTTTATGGTCCAGCTCTCACTTCCATACATCAGTGCTGTAGCCTCTAGGAACATACAAAGTCCACATACAAAGTCCACTTTCAATCACTCTAGGAAGGAGAGATGTACACTTCAAAATTCAGGAGTCAATGAAAGATGACCACTTCTTGGTTGCAGGTCTTCTCTGGTAAAGGAGTTAGAATAAGATCAGGAGGGAAAGGAAAGCCAGGGGTCAGAGGTCTCTGGTCTTCTTGATGTTATTGGACTTTAACGCCCATCAACTCCAAGCTCTAGCCATCATGGGCAATGATCAGGGAAGATGGGAGTTGTAGTCCAACAACATCTGGAGAGGCATAGGTTCTATAACCCTGATCTAAGCCCCAAACTCCTGCTAATGCTGCAATAATGCAGTCTAGCCCAATACCCAAGTCAACTTTTTTTGTATGCTCCGCACAGTGCCTTTCCATTGGGCGTGGAAGGTATTATTACAAAAATAAATAAATCAGAAAACTACAGTCTGTTTGAGTGTAGCTGGAAAGGAACCAATGAGATCCTAGATCCTGAAGGAGTGTCTTCACCCCAACTATTTGCCCCAGACAATGAGATCCAGCTCCAAGAGCCTTCTTGTGGTTCCCTCGTTGCAAGAAGTTACAGGGAAGCAGGCAGGGGGCTTTATTTGTAGCCATGCCCTCCCATCAGATGTCAATAAAATTAACAACTAACTTTTGGAAGACATCTGAAGGCAGCCCTGTTTAGTGAAGTTTTAATGTTTCATATCTTACTGTGGACTTGGCTGTTGTTGTTGTTTGTTTAGTCGTTTAGTCGTGTCTGACTCTTTGTGACCCCATGGACCAGAGCACACCAGGCACTCCTGTCTTCCACTGCCTCCCACAGTTTGGTCAAACTCATGCTGGTAGCTTCAAGAACACCATCCAACCATCTCATCCTCTGTCGTCCCCTTCTCCTTGTGCCCTCCATCTTTCCCAACATCAGGGTCTTTTCCAGGGAGTCTTCTCTTCTCATGAGGTGGCCAAAGTATTGGAGCCTAAGCTTCAATATCTGTCCTTCCAGTGAGCACTCAGGGCTGATTTCCTTAAGAATGGATAGGTTTGATCTTCTTGCAGTCCATGGGACTTTCAAGAGTCTTCTCCAGCACCATAATTCAAAAGCATCAATTATTTGGCGACCAGCCTTCTTTATGTTCCAGCTCTCACTTCCATACATCACTACTGGGAAAACCATAGCTTTAACTATACGGACCTTTGTTGGCAAGGTGATGTCTCTACTTTTTAAGATGCTGTCTATAAGTTAAACAAGCAGGAGGACAATATACAGCCTTGCCGTACTCCTTTCCCAATTTTGAACCAATCAGTTGTTCCATATCCAGTTCTAACTGTAGCTTCTTGTCCCACATAGAGATTTCTCAGGAGACAGATGAGGTGCCCACTCTTAGGGTTGACATATTTCAAAAAGTAAAAACCAGGACACCCCAAAGGTTGTTGAGGTCTCCTGGGACAGGGCAGGGAGCTGAAGAGCTTGCATCTGTATATTTTTAAAAGGGAAGCCTGTGAACAGCAACAAGAGCAAGCAATTACCCATTTCTTGGACGAATCCCTTATTAAAGAAAACACTTTTGATCCTGTTTTGTCGCTAGGTGGCAGGATCGTAACGCAGATTAAGTTTAGGAAAAAAGCTGTCGAGTGGCTTCTTTTCCTATTTCCCCACCTTCCACTAGATGGCAGCAGCAGAACTAAAATGTGCCAATAATGACCTTAAAGGCGGCGGCCCAGGAGGGGAGGAGGGAGCCGTGATTTTCATCCCTACTGTCAAACGCACAGAAAGAAGCTCTGTTAAGAAATGCTCTCTATTGGCTGCTTTCCTGGAAACTACAGAACTTTTGCTTTTTGGTCTCCACCCACCAACCTCACTAATGTATACAAATACATTTCCTTTTTCAAACGTTGCTTGCAGTCTACTTTAAAACAAGTGGAATGGAAGTAGGGAGCTAGTTAAGCAGTTAGTGTGTGTGTGTGTGTGTGTGTGTGTGTGTGTGTGATATTAATGCTTCATTGGTCTTGTAAATTCCATGGCACACTTTGCACTATTTTTATTTTTTTAGTCTAGCATGGATTGAGACCTAATTTCTACCCTGCCGTCTGAGATAGCAGCGCCATTGTTTGCTTAGCACGCTAAGCGTATTATTGAACCGTAAATTATTCTCGAACGCCTTCAGTGTGTGGATCTGCTCCAGGGTCTGCTATGGAATTCCCATTTCGGTTCCACATTTTTTGCTCCGCTCGCTTTGATATGTCAGAGCAGAGTGACAAAACCAAACGCAACACCTCCTCAGGAGGCGCCCCAAGAGGCCCTGATGATACACCCAGAGATAATGGATTTGGAGTGTGATGGGCTCTGTCAACGCTCCCCTTGAAGAATGGTCCCCTTGTGCAAACAAAGTCAATTACCCTGACCGTTGTTGTTTTCACACAACACACAAATATGTCAGGGGTCAGTCCCACAGAGGGGAAAAAGGCCGAGTGGTTCTGTGTGTATTCAGAAAACAGATGGACTGTAGTGCAGTCGGAGAATTTCAGATTGTAGACTAAATACCGTATTTTTATGTGTATTAGAGGAGGCTATTTTATTAGAAAATCATGCTATAAGGGTTGTCTTATACACGGATAGTGGAGAGGTGGGACAGACTATTGTTGTGTGCGGCAATGTCCGCTGGCTATTGGCTGCTGCATCAATAGGGTGGGCGATTGGCACTTTATTCTGGTGTGCGATTGGCTGTGGCGGTCCAATCTCCCCCCATTTTCTCAATTTGGAGTCCCCCAAATACACGGGGGCGTGTTATACACAGGAAAATACGGTAGCCTTGTTTGTGTGTAGAGGGGAGGTCTTGTAGATGGTCATGTGAATTACTTCAAAAATGTGGTTTCTCATTATTGGGGGATGGGACCTCTTGCTCATTCTGCTGAACAGCCCTGCAAACAACGTGGGCTGGATCCAGACACATCAAAGAAGCGCTTCAGCAAAATGCGTTGTAACCTTTATAATGAGAAAGCGTGTTGGCATAAATGGAACTCTGCAGCGCCATCTGGTGTCGCAGTGTTATATTGCATACAAAACGCTTTTTCTTTACCAGTCTAGCTAAGTCCTTGGTAACACTGCAAAGCTCATAGCTGTCAACTTTTCCCTTTTCTTGCGAGGAATCCTATTCGGAATAAGGGAATTTCCCTTAAAAAAAAGGAAAAAGTTGACAGCTATGAAAGCTGCAGGGCTGACCTATCCTACAGAAAGCAGGGGGCCCTGAGCTTCAGTTGCTGTGTGTGCCATTGACCACGACAGTGAGTGAATGCCCGCCTAAGGTTTGCAGGCAAGGTGCTCCCGGGGAGTAATTTTCTGTGGCAGTTGCCATAGAAAAAGACATGTGAGGCAAGGCTTTAAGGGAGGAATCCTTTCTGAGAGAGTAGTGGAGTAGACTAAAGTGACCTAGGAGACTGAGCCCCAGGGAGCAGAAAAAAGAGGGTTCAAATTTGGAGGAACAGATTCTCCGAAGTACAGCCCAACTCTTCTCCTCTAATCTTCATGTCAGAAAAACAAAAACAAAGCATGTCTTCATTCCGCTTGAACCTAGGGCTAGAAGGAGCTGCAGGAAAGCAATTTGAGTCGTGTGTGCAATAACTCTTGCATGTGGCACCCCACATCACACCTGCACCAGACCTCATGTTAGAACTTCTCGGTAGCCCTGCAAAGCTTGATCACAGCAGGTTGGGGGCTGGCACCAAAAAGACTCTCCTTCCTTGGGTTTTTTTTTTACAGTGGTGGAGCGCATGCCTGCACTGCCCGGGACGGGGTGCACCCCACATGCCAGAGTCCAGGGCTGGAGAAGGGAGGGAAGCTGCCACTGACTCTCGTCCTGCTCTCTCCCCCTGACCCAGTAGCGGTGTTGCTGTGGCCGGGCGCATCTCACCACGACTGAGAAGGGCTGTTCTCTGCCACCGGGTCAGATGTGACCAGGCGCAGTGGCGTCACAATGGGGGGGCGGTACGCCCTAGGTGCCATGTCTGTGGGGGTGACAAGAAGGCACCCCACGGGGGCGCGAGCAGCCATCGCGCCGCCACAACTGCATGTGGAGGATCCTCCGTTTGTGGCAGAGGATCCCAGCGCTGGCGGCATACCACTATGTACAGCGCATGTGCGGCGTCGCACACATGCACTGTACATAGCAATGCCAAACATGCGCTGTTCATAGCAGTTTGCCACTGGCGCCGCTCCAGCACTGTACAGACAGTGTCGGGATCTCTCAGTCGCCGCTACAGCCGCAAACAGAGGATCCTGGCACCGCCCATACGGCACTGGAGCACTGGCGCCGGCAAACCGCTATGTACAGTGCATGTGTGGCGTTGCTACATACGGCGCACATGCGCCCTACGTAGCAACGCCCCACCCCTGCTGTCACAGCGCCTTCGTTCGCCCCTGACCAGGCAGGGCAGCTGCTGCTGAGGAGGGTGGGTGCCAGTGTGGCCGCCCACTCTCCCCCTGGTCTCCTTCCAGTGTGGAAGGAGAGCCAGTGTGGTGTAGTGGTTAAGAGCAGTAGATTCGTAATCTGGTGAACCGGGTTCACGTCTCTGCTCCTCCACATGCAGCTGCTGGGTGACCTTGGGCTAGTCACACTTCTTTGAAGTCTCTCAGCCCCACTCACCTCACAGAGTGTTGTGGGGGAGGAAGGGGAAAGAGAATGTTAGCCGCTTTGAGACTCCTTCGGGTAGTGATAAAGTGGGATATCAAATCCATACTCTTCTTCTTCTTCCCTGGGGCAGGCCTGACCCTGGGGCTTGTGCGACTGGGCACAAGCACAGCAGCTTAGGCACAACTCCTTGTACGGAGCCAGACCTCTGATGAAGGAGCCTGCTGTGGGGGCGCCTGTTTGCACCCCCTCGCCAAATTGCATCCGGGGCCACGTCCCCCACCCCACATCTCTGGGTTTTTAAGCAGAGGTTGGATGGCCGTCCGTCACAGAGATTCCTGAATTTCAAGGGGTTGGGGTCCCTTCCAACTTTACAATTCTGTGATTCCTCACTTACTCAATATTTACCCTAGGGCTGGCCATTTCCCATGTTAGCTCAAGATGGAGTCTCCATATTCAGAGGAAACATGGCCCTGAATTCGAGGAGCAAAAATATAGGGGGGCTGTTATGCTGGTGGAGTTGGGCACTGTGGAAAACTGTAGTAGAAATGGCTCTGAGCTGATGCCTGGCAGAGGTTATTGGTAGGGCCGGATTTAGGTTTGATGAGGCCCTAAGCTACTGAAGGTAATGGGGCCCTTTATATGTCCAGCTGTCCTTTGTCAACAACAAATTGTCGCCTTTTTTGCGTTGAATATATGCTATATTTTAACTTATGGACCTAATAGCTATGTAGGTTTTATTTTATTTTGTTTTTTATCTTATATTTTGGAAATATGGAGGGCACCATGTTGGCTACCCTTGCCTTAGAGGCACAAGATAGATTGGTTTCTGCTGGCTCTATTCAGAGTTACCGCTGAGGAGACTGAATCAATCGATGACCCGCTTGCCTTTGACAGATTCAGTACAGAAGGTTTTCCCTCAGGATGTAATCTAAAAGTCATCACATTTAAGAGGTACCTTGCTGTTGATTTCAAAAATGGATTGCAATGCTAGAATCACTGTAGCCTTTGAAAGACAACCAGCTATGCTGTGGGATGTTTCTAGCCCTTTGATGAAAAGAAAAGTACAGATTGCAAATTTTTTAAAAGGAAAGCATTGTCCAGAAACTTTTATTGGCTGAATTTGGCTGTATCAGGTAAACAGAACACAAACTGTCACCGTGGTTATGATGACGCAAACCAGCAATGTCAGGAGCAGCGCAATGAGGCAACATCGCGAGTGTTTCTTTTCCCTCTCTTTCTTTTTCAGCAGGGTGTCATATCCTGGTGTGTAAATATCTTCCAACCAGTACTGCAGGTCGTTTGGGTTTTCCTGCAAGAAAATTGACTGGGTACTTTCTTGTGCATAGACAATAAACAACAACATCAAACAGTTGAATATATTTTGGCTGCCACCAAAAAATGAACTATGGCCACCCCGGATATGTCCAAGGGTCCAACCTGCAACAGTTCAGACCAGGAGTCAGCAAACTTTTTCAGCAGGGAGCTGGTCCACTGTCCCTCAGACCTTGTGGGGGGCCGGACTATATTTTTTTGGGGGGGGGGAATGAACAAATTCCTATGCCCCACAAATAACCCAGAGATGCATTTTAAATAAAAGCACACATTCTACTCATGTAAAAACACACTGATTCCCAGACCGTGCGCAGGCCGGATTTAGAAGGCGATTGGGCCGGATCTGGCCCCCAGGCCTTAGTCTGCCTACCCATGGCTCAGAGGCTTCCACTTAGTAGCATGAGGGCTAGATGGGGGGGGGGCACCTCCATATCTAAAAAGGTACGCAACGGTTTCAGTGTGATTGACCAGTTTACATACTTGTGAAACTTTAGAATCCTGTCTTTGGCATGGAAGCTTAATGGAGTAACAATAAACAATTTAGAAAGAATGAAAGCACACTGACTTGCATCCTGGCTTTTCGTACTGTTGATAGAAGCTTACTCCATTCACAGAACAACCCATCCCATAAATGCAACTTTCCTTCCATGAATGGAAGCGCTTTCCATTCACAGAGCCAAAAGTTAGGATCTGGGCTTCTGCAATTAGTCCCAAAGCTTAGGGCTCCCTTTGCTCTGTGCGGTACCCAATTTCCCCAGGTACTTAAATGTCCAGTATCTCAGGCAGAAATAAAACAGTGTAGTTCTGGGGTTGCCAACCTCTTGGGGCCCATGCTGATATTTGCAAACCAGAAAAAGTGTTGCTGGCATTACCCCAAACTATTGACTTGGCTGAAACAGAATGCTTCTTTCATGTCTAATTTCAGCTGGGGGAGAGGACATGTGCGAATCATGGAAGGTCTCTATGGGTGCATGGGTGTCTATGGGCATCACATTACTGACACCGGTATAATTTTTTTGTGGGGGCAGATGTGATTTTGCGGCATTGTACCTTTAGATAGTGAGCCAGGCTAGAGTTTAAGGAATGTCTGTCGTAGTCTTGGACAGTCCAGGATGGGTATTTTTTTCCTTCCTTCCAGCTGTCATCAGGGAAGACATCACTGTAAAGAGGATTTCTTTTGATGGTTGATTTCAAGGTGATTGGTGTAATGTGTTTTCCAAGGGCTCTATCTATCGTTGCAGGATGGGGCTCACTCACTTCCACGACAGGCTGCTCACGTAAATTTTTCTTTTCTCTCTGGAAGAGACACATACGAAAAGGATGAAGGCTGTCATCAACATTTACCTAAGAGCATATTATTTCACAGACTTCCTCTAGAGCTTAACAAAGCCCTTTACAGTAATCATCAGCTAATCCTCATAGCTTTGAAAATCTTCTATTGAGAGGAACAGTCATCTTTGTTCTTGTAATATGGTCAAATTACTATAAGAATCTGAAAAGTTCTTTAACAACCTGGTCACAAGAAAGGCTTGACTAAGATTCAACGATTATTCACGGAATTCAGATATAGATGAATACAAAGCAACTTGATGCCAAAACACATTATTTTAAAGCAGCAATTTACCTACATATGCAGCAAAAGCTGACAGCAGGCGGGAATATTTCCTTATTCATCATCACCAAAGCGAGAGAGTTCCTATTACTTTTCACCCTGGAAGTGGAATGCCAATTCAAAGTCCCCAGTTCAAAACCCAAAACTTTAGCCAGGTATCATTAATTTCACAAAAGACCATGATTATTACACATTAATAAGTTGAATTACAGGTTTCCTCCAGACTCTCAGCATTTTGCAGCAGAGATTCAAGCTCATGCCAGGAATTTAGCTTTGCACATTTAAAGTATATTAAAGCATATTATTGCCCTAGAACACTGAATCTGCTTAAACAAACAAACTTCTCTTTTTTGTGTGGTTAGGAAAGTGATGAGGAAATGTGCTGAAAAGTGTGGACTGAACAAACGATGGACATGAACCTATATAAATACCCCACCAGCAAATCATGTTAATGGATGCCACGAGCCTAATTTCTTTACTTTTTATAATATTTTTGTTAAAAAAATTCAACATAAAATACAAAAATCAGCCTAATTTACAAAACATAATAAATTTAAAAAAAGAAAAAAGGAGAGAAAGAGAGATAAAATAACTGTAGGGCCCTTTATTATATTCATATCATATATACACATCCAATCATTTATTTACACACAGAGTAGACCTATCTCCCACCTAAGCCTACTTCTTCTCCCGGTCTCTCAGTCTGGGAGACCTTTTTCTACCCTGTCTTTCATGCAGGGATCCCCCTTCGCCGACTGTCCCCTTCCTGTGTATGCCATCCTCAGTCCGAAGTAAATATATATTTTTTATATTTGGAAGCCATTTCTCTCTCTCTCTCGCTCGCTCCTGCTCCTGTGAGGGTCATATTTTCATAAGGAACAAACAATAATTGGACCAAGTACAGATTCCCAGCTGAGAGTTTGCATCAAACAATTGTTGCTCTTGGTGATACTGGCACAGGTGCATCTTGGGAAACTGACAGATCTGGATTCTGATAGATCTCTGGTCGAAGCACCTAGAGTAGAAAGCACCTTTTCCTCTTTCCACGTGTAAACTCACAGAATGTTGACTTCCTGACAAGGTTCATGGTTTCCAAGCAGAAGCCACGACCGTGAACTGCGATCCTGCGCCACCATGCATCAGGCAAACCCCTCATTCCCTTTCCCCTTGCTTCAAAAGCAGAAAACAAAATCAGTTGTGGAATACGCTCCACAAGATTTTCCCAGGTGCAAGTCAAGGTTTAAAAAGCAAGACTTGCAGGAAAGCGCGTTCTCCTTCATGGAGAGCACGTGTTGCGGTGGGGGCCACCAGGACACTCCAAAGTTGTGGGGCGGGCTAATTGACCATTGGCCACTGATGCGATTGGGCTTCCCTTGTCGTTGGGAAGAAGTTAATGTTGCCGTTTGTTGATTGACAGCCAGGAATGCTAAAACTCCTTGCATGAGGCTAGGGCTTCCACTTTTCGCCTGTGCATCGGATTGCTCTTGGGGCAGGGGCCCGGTAGGAATTTTGTCCATCTGGCTGATTGGCTGGGGCCATTTGGTTTTTGCCTACTGCGTAGCAAATCGTCACAACTTGTACGGTTGCAGTTAGGCATTGGTTTATGGTTTGGTTGGTTGAGGGGCATGGATTGGCTGTGCCTGCCCCTCTAATGCTGCTGCTGCTGCAAGGGATTCCGCTAAAGGAATCCGGGGCTAACTATTGCTTGTCCACCCTGTCAAGGGGGCTCGGGCCACTGCAAGAGCTCCTGGCTGCATTTGGGGAGGGCTGAGGGCAGGTTCCCTGCTCCGTCGCTACCCCCAAGTGTATTCCCCTATTCTGACTTTCGCAGGCGTGCGGAATGTCAGTCTGTCCCCCACGGTGGGGGCAGATAGTCGCAACCAATGCCTAAGCAACCACTCATATGTTTGTATTTTAATAAAGTTGTGGCCAAAATTATGCCAAAACCCTTAAACAAAAAATTTGGTGTGATGTGTGAGTTATTGGGGTGGCCCTGGGGACCTCGACACGCAAAAGGATGCTTCTTCCAATGAGTAGCGTCTCTCAGAGCCAATCAGATGAAGAAGCGAGGGAACCAATCATGGGAAGAATAAACTAGACTACCTGGGAAGATACTTGCGTACCAGATGGAATTCTGATTGTTCACCATTAAAGGGAAAGGTTGCAGGTACACACACCATGCTTGCAAAGCAGAGAAAAAGATGTAATCAAATGCGAAATAATTGCTGTCTGTTTTCGGATTGCAGCCAGAGAGATTGCAAGGAAATCATTAGAAGAAACCCTGTGCAGGAGGACTCTGGCATTCACACCCCTTTCACATGCCTAAGTTGCCAAGTCTGTTTTAGAGCTCTAGAATTATCCTCGGCTACTGCTAGAGAGTGAATCGATCTGCCGTGCCCGCCAGCTGCAGTTTTAGCTCCCGTCAGTTTCCATATGCCATTTCTGAGCCCTGACATATCCTCAGATCAGATTATCTTGCGTGTCTTTTGTGAATCGTGGTTTGCCCCCTCGAGCTTTCATGAGCCTAATTGAAATGGCACCACTGCAATAGCTTATCTTGTGTGTGTGTGTGTGTGTGTGTGTGCGCGTGCGTGCGCGCCGTCATTTCATCACCCTATTATGTATTTAAAGTTCTTCAGAGATGCTAATGATGTCTCAGGCTTGCGAACTGGATGTGGAAAAGAAGGGCTATTTTACTACTGGTGCTATTAGGGTGGGGTGGGAGATGGATGTGGAAAAAGGCATAAAAATAATGTGATCTGAGTGTGATGGTTATTTTAAAAAGTGTTGAGGGGAAAAAAGAAAATCAGATATCAGAATGTACAGTGGGACCTCGGGTTACATACGCTTCAGGTTACAGACTCCGCTAACTCAGAAATAGTGCTTCAGGTTAAGAACTTTGCTTCAGGATGAGAACAGAAATTGTGCTCCGGCGGCGCAGCAACAGCCTGGGAGGCCCCATTAGCTAAAGTGATGCTTCAGGTTAAGAACAGTTTCAGGTTAAGAACAGACCTCCGAAACGAATTAAGTACGTAACCAGAGGTACCACTGTACTCTTAAGAGACAATGTGCCGTGGTGTTAGTACACTCTTAGGTCACAGATATGCTCCCACATACCACTGAGGAGAGCCATTAGAGGGATCATTTATTCAGTGACAGATCTCATGTTCTGCACACAAAAGGGCCCCGGTTTAATCCCTGTCATCTCAGGTAGCAGGTAATAGGAAGACCCCTGGGTCCTGAGAGCCTTGAATACTAGTAGCAGTTAGCATAGACAGTAAGGCTGGCCTATATATTGATATATCGTCAAAAACCACCGTGAAGACCATATCGTGATATGGGTTTCATATTTATTGACCTGGCAATACAGTGGTACCTCGGGTTACATACGCTTCAGGTTACATACGCTTCAGGTTACACACTCCGCTAACCCAGAAATAGTACTTCAGGTTAAGAACTTCGTTTTAGGATAAGTACAGAAATCGGGCTTCGGCGGTGCGGCAGCAGCAGGAGGCCCCATTAGCTAAAGTGGTGCTTCAGGTTAAGAACAGTTTCAGGTTAAGTACGGACCTCCGGAATGAATTAAGTACTTAACCTGAGGTACCACTGTATATCGCAAATGATGTGTGTACTATGCAAAAATCACAATGGGGGATAAACCTGGAAGCCAGCCACTGCTTCTCTCCATTCCTGCAACCCATTAACTCCGCCAGCTCAAATCTCCCCTGTCTTCTGCAGGGGGCAGTGAATCATAAGCAGGCAGTAGCAAAAATCAGAATGCAGGAAAAACCGTGAACCCAGCCAATGCCTCTACGTAGATCCATCCTTATTTCAGACATTGTGATATATATATTGCAATGTTGAGCTGGTGGTATATCACTATGTTGAAAACCAGGTGTCGCCCAGCTCAAATAGACAGTGCTGAGTTAGAGGGACAATTGGCCTGATCTGTATAAGGCATTGCGCCTTTAAAGAGGAGTAGCCACAGTGGTGCCTGGCAGATGATATTGGACTACAATTCCCATTATCCTGGACTACAGACCATTCTACCCGGGGCTGATGGAAGTTGGAGTCCAACCACATCTGAAGAGCATTACATTGGCTGCCCCCTAACACGCTGAATTAGTGCCGGAGTTTGAAATTTCTTGTGGAATTGTGAGAGCAATTGTTAGAAGAACGAAACTTTTTCGTAGGGGCCATGGATAGCATCTGGTGTTGCAGGAATGTCTGGCCTCCTGTGACCTTCTGGTTGGCTGCAGTTAGAAGCAGAACACTGGCTTGCATGGAGATGATTCAGCAGGGCAGGTCTTGTCTTCAAAGATGTAGATTAGTTTCAGTTCAGCCACTTTTGGGGGGTGAGGAGGTCACATTCAGTAATGGGTTTTCTCCCCCATCGGTCCTTACTGATCAGCTGCATGGTGATGTCTGAGAACTTTGATCTACATCCAGATCTCATTTTTTATCATCACCATGAGCAACATTGTTCAAGTATATGCACTTGGCTTTGTAGAGTCGCTTAGGCAACTGAGCACATGTGGACCGAAAGCAAAGACAGAGTTTGGATTGGATTTGATATCCCGCTTTCTCACTACCCTAGGTAAAGGTAAAGGGACCCCTGACCATTAGGTCCAGTCGTGACCGACTCTGGGGTTGCAGCGCTCATCTCGCTTTATTGGCCGAGGGAGCCGACGTACAGCTTCCGGGTCATGTGGCCAGCACGACTAAGCTGCTTCTGGGGAACCAGAGCAGCGCATGGAAATGAAGTTTACCTTCCCGCTGGAGCGGTACCTATTTATCTACTTGCACTTTGACATGCTTTGGAACTGCTAGGTTGGCAGGAGCAGGGACCGAGCAACGGGAGCTCACCCCGTCGTGGGGAATCGAACCACCGACCTTCTGATTGGCAAGTGCTAGGCTCTGTGGTTTAATCCACAGCGCCACCCACGTCCCATCACTACCCTAAGGAGTCTCAAAGCGGCTAACAATCTCCTTTCCCTTCCTCCCCCACAACAAACACTCTGTGAGGTGAGTGGGGCTGAGAGACTTCAGAGAAGTGTGACTAGCCCAAGGTCACCCAGCAGCTGCATGTGGAGGAGCGGGGAATCGAACCCAGTTCACCAGATTATGAGTCCACTGCTCTTAACCACTACACCACACTGGCTCTCCAGACAGATCAGAAAGTAGTATAATGGGGGGGGGGGAGGCCATGTGACTTGGTCCACAGGCTGTAAAACTGGCTGGTGTGTCCAAGCGTAAGTGGAAGCATTGCAAGAAGATCGACGTTGCAGTCAGTCCTTGCTGTGACTACTACAGAGGTTAAATGTAGGGAGGGAGGAAGCTTACGAGTTTATTTGCATCATAAAAGCTTCCAGGTGGATTTCTGATTGCTTACCATTAAAGGGAAAGCCTGCAGGAAATTGTTTTTTGGAACCTGAGGATCAGACGACCTCTAGCCAATGCATGTCTGCTTTTTGCAGTTCACACACAACACTCTTACATCCTGATCCTACAAATTTCCCTGGAAGTTCGTGTATTTAATTTGGCTTTCTAAAGTCTATATGTGATGGGTAATTCAGTTGCCCTAGGCGGTTCGTGCCAGTCTGCATGGTATGGCTCAATGTGCTCTTTTACTGTAGGGATAACCTGCAGGAAAATCTACTGTAATGAGTATATAAGCAAAACACCCAACTGCTAGGTAGTGCTGTACCATAAATTTAGTGCTTTACTTAAGTCTTGTCTTCTTCTTGTGGCAAAGGACTTGTTTGGTATTGTAACAGGTCCATTCCTTGCTCCAAACTAGTATTTCCAGATGCCCCAGGTTCATCACTTGCTAGTCCATCCCTGGACATAGAATAGGTAAAGGTAAAGGGACCCCTGACCGTTAAGTCCAGTCATGGATGACTCTGGGGTTGCAACGCTCATCTCGCTTTACTGGCCGAGGGAGCCGGCGTACAGCTTCCGGGTCATGTGGCCAGCATGACTAAGCCGCTTCTGGCAAACCAGAGCAGCGCACGGAAACACTGTTTACCTTCCCGCCTATTTATCTACTTGCCCTTTGACGTGCTTTCGAACTGCTAGGTTGGCAGGAGCAGGGACCAAGCAACGGGAGCTCACCCTGTCGTGGGGATTCGAACTGCCGACCTTCTGATCGGCAAGTCCTAGGCTCTGTGGTTTAACTCACAGCGCCACCTGCGTCCAGACATAGAATACCCTCCAATATTTCTCCTATGAAAATAGGGATATCCTATTCACTCATCATTTTATTCTGCCCTAGCCACTCTTCCAACATACATAAAAATAGAACAAAACATTAGGCATTAAAAAAACCCTTCCCTATACAGGGCTGCCTTCAAATGTCTTCTAAAGGTTGTATAGTTACTTATCTCCTTGGTTTGGAGGAGTCGCATAACTCCGTACCCTCCTCCATTTCTCCAATGAAAATACAGATGTTGTAAGGAAAAATGGGACATTCTGGGACCAAATCAGGAACTGGGACGGCTTCTGTAAATCCAGGAATGTTCGTGGAAAATGGGGACACTTGTAGGGTTTGAATAGCCTAGACTAGAAGCACAAAGGTCAGATTCTAGGATTTTTTTGTGGCTGCTTGCCAGGAAAGAGCCTGAACATCACATCTCTTAAGATGAATCTGCAGCCATGGTCTTATTAGTAGGAGTCTCACACCCTCCAATTACAACGCTATTGTGGTGTGGACCGGAGAGAGCTGGACACAAGTTCAGTTTGAGCTTGGAATTTGTTGGGTGGCCATGGGTAAAATGGCTAGCTTTCGGGTTCAGTTTGCCACCTGCAGCATGATGATGAGACAGGTTTGCTTCTTATGAGTTTCATGTGGATGAACAAAGGGTGTATAATGTGTTGAGGGAAAAGAGAAGGTTAATTGTAGTCACTCCAGCTAGCGGCCATATGTTCTGAAGCAGGCTCCTCACCAAACAGCTAATTGTCAGGCTTATTGTATTTCTAACAGGCATCCTTGAGCACAAGCCCAGCTGCTGCTGCACGTGTGTAGTTGGATCGGGGCCAGGGAGTCTAAGTGTGTGGTTTAGCAAAGAAAAGGAAGACCACGCTCTCTTTCACGGGGCAAACATTTTTAGTGCAAAGGCCAACAGGACTTGGGCAGGCTTCACCTTCCATTATCTGAAATTAGATGAGAGGGGAGGAAATAGACTCCCTCAAAGCAGATTTTTTAAAAAGTCAAAAGATAGACTATTGGTCTGAAACCCGAGTTACCTGTCATGGCGGCCTCAGAATTTGGTGGAAAATAAATGAAAACACTTTTAGGCAGAGGAAAGCACTTTCAGAAGCACAGGGGGGCACATTAATCTGAATGATCTCTCGGTAAAGGTTGTGACAATCTCACAAACACAGCACGGAGGCAGCGAGTCCGAAGAAGCAAGTGTTTGTTAAAATAAAATGAATTCCAGGGCTGGGAATTTAGGTTGCTTTCAGGGTTTAATGACTTCAGGAACCTGGAGGTCACTCACATCTCTTCTGAAAAGGAACACGAACCCCCCTCTCCTATTCCGGTCTTAACTAACCCTTAACCTCATTAGGCCTTTCGTCCTAAAACAAAACATGCTATTCATCAAGCATTCGTTCTACACAGTGTGTACATCATGTTTATTTTGATATCTGGAACACGTAAGACATATGCAGTTTCTCCTTATTTTTTGATCGTTAAAACAAGGGGGGCGTTAACAATTAAGGCGGCAATCTCAAACATAATTATTTCCAAGTAAAACTTGCTGAAATCGGTCAGACTCATTCCTAAGTCAGGATGGATAAGATCAGGCTGTAAGTTTGGACGTATCAGGGAATGTGTTTCTGTTTAATTTTACATTTCATTAAGACATTCTCCCAGAAAGCTCTCTGAAGGTTTAAAACATAGGGTTTCTTTTACTGCCCCACATCTCTCTCTCTCTTTCTTTGCCAGGTTGGACCATACTTTCTTCTTCTTCTTTAAAAAAAAAGGAAACTCCTTTAAGCCCTGACAGACAAACCTGAGAGTTTTTATTGATCTGCATTATGAGATACCAAACACATATACTGGAAAGGGGGGAAGGGAGAGAAATACATGCAAATACTTTAGTGTAACAGTTGCTGAAAATTAAAATTTATTAAAGGGTTGTCTACATGTGTGAAGCAAGGGCGTGTGGTTGCTGTGGGGAAAGCATTTAAAGTCTCTTCTAGATGGCCATGCGCAGGATTCGGCACATTGGCAAGTGCTTAAAAATAGCACTAAATAGTGAATGCTGAAGGCTGAATGTTGGTGAATGTGCACTTGGCTTACTGTGGACACACACCAACGTTTTCAGCAGCCATCATGAGCTGAGTGGCCATAAGTCTCAAGTCCTGTGCTCAGAACTGAGGGTCCCCACACATGTGGCCCAAGTGTTCTTATGACACAAGTGAGATAAGCTGAGCTAGTGTTTAAAGAACATGTGTTCTATCCAGTGCTGGATTTACGTATAAGCTAAACAAGCTACAGTGGTACCTCAGGTTCCACCTTTGTTCCGGAGGTCCGTTCTTAACCTGAAACTGTTCTTAACCTGAGGTACCACTTTAGCTAATGGGGCCTCCTGCGGCTGCACAATTTCTGTTCTCATCCTGAAGCAAAGTTCTTAACCTGAGGTACTATTTCTGGGTTAGCGGAGTCTGTAACCTGAAGCGTCTGTAACCCGAAGCATCTGTAACCCGAGGTACCACTGTATAGCTTAGGGCCCCATTCTCTTGGGGGCCTAAACAAAAAAATTAAAGGAAAAAACCTGGATGTTCATTTCCCAAATATAAGATAAAAAACAAATAAAATAAAACCTACTTACAGCAACAGTATTTTGTGTTGTGTGGGCTCCTATGATGTAAGTAATGGGCCCCACCTGCCAACCTTCTCCAGCCTAAAATATCACTGGTTTTTTCATTTCTATACATAGGGTGCTTATATTCTGCATGGACTGGTGGCATGGCAACATGTGCAAATGGCTTTAGATACCTACTAGGTCCATAAATTACCATATAGCATATATTCAACACAAAAAACAGCTACAATTTGTTGACAAAGGACATCTGGACATATAAAGGGCCCCGTTACCTTCAGTAGCTTAGGGCCTCATTAAACCTAAATCCAGCCCTGGTTCTTTCCCACACAGCATCTCTGTCACAACCTTCATAATTAAAGGTTCCTTCCAGATGCTTCTTTTGTGGGTGAGATTGAACGGCATACCAGTAAATTCAAGTTGCATAACACATTTGCATGCCTGCCCACCTGCCCCCAATTGGATTTTTGGCTATATGAGAATCGATGGGGAGCTGCACTGGAGAAAGTTTGGGTAAGAATTGTTGGCCGTGACATTGTATGAGCTCTCTGAAAACCAACAAGATGAATGCTCAATAATCTGCCGGTATCCTAGAACTTCCTTGCAAATTTGTGCAAGTAATTCAGGATGGATGCTGGATAAACAGCATATAGGGAAGAGACCAGAGAGGACTGGTGATTGTTTTGAAATGGTACCAACTGATCAATGGCGGCCAGCTTTCATTTTAAAGCTATATTCCCCCCCTCCCTCATATTTGCTTCCTTTAGGTTTGGTTTGACTGAGAAGCCCTCCAGTTATAATGCCATATGACAATATCTACCAAAAACATGCCAGCAAAAATGAATTTAAATGAATTTAAAATATCAAACCACTTAAGTCTAAAGCACAGGAGCTGAGCTAAGTCAGGGATGTTGCCAAGATGGGATACAGGGTTTCCCAGTCCAGTGAAGTTCTCTGTAAAAGGTACAACAAACTATTGAATTAGTAGAGGTGAATCTGCGGCTCTAGCTACTTACCTGCGAATAGACTCTGTTGTGCCATTGCTGTTGCCCAGGAAAATGTGTGTCTGGAAAATTTGCTAGCCAGGTTTGTAAAAAGATGGAGGTTTTTGCTAAGGATTTCACGTCTAGCTGCAGGAATTTGTCGGGGTGGTTGTTGTTTGGCAGTGCAGAGAGATCCATGTTTCTCTGTTACATATTGGTGAAAGCCAGTTGCTCTACTCCAAAGCAGCTCCTATCTTCTTCTATAATTAATTAAGTGAACAAGGATATTGCCTTTCTCCTACCTGAAACTGTAGCTGACTGATGTCAGGCAGATACATTTCCTATTGTCTGCACATGAAAAGGAGCAACACGGCTGCTCCCTTTAAAGCAGCCTTTCTCAACCCGTAGGTCCCCAGATGTTGTTGAACCACAACTCCCATCACCCCTAGCTACCAAGGCCAGAGCTCAGGGATGATGGGAGTTGTAGTCCAACAACATCTGGGGACCCGCAGGTTGACAACCGCTGCTTTAAAGGATTAGACGATGTTTTCAAGAGCTGGTCTGAAGTGAAAGAAAAGCTCTAAACGCGATGATCAGTTTCCAGATGCCTGAGATGAGTGCAGCAAAAGTTGCAGAAGTAGCGATTTCTGCAGCAAGTATGCATAAAAATGACACCAGAGTTTACAATGTAAAATGTAGCATAAAAAACCCCAATCCCAACTTTATTGCTACGGCAGCATTTCAGATGTCTATTCAAAACACTCTTGACTGTCACAAGATAATCACTGGCATGAAATACAGCGCTGCACATTGTGGTAAAGGTAAAGGGACCCCTGACCATTAGGTCCAGTCGTGGCCGACTCTGGGGTTGCGGCGCTCATCTCACTTTATTGGCCGAGGGAGCCGGCGTACAGCTTCCGGGTCATGTGGCCAGCATGACTAAGCCGCTTCTGGCGAACCAGAGCAGCGCACGGAAACACCCTTTACCTTCCCGCTGGAGTGGTACCTATTTATCTACTTGCACTTTGACTTGCTTTTGAACTGCTAGGTTGGCAGGAGCAGGGACCGAGCAACGGGAGCTCACCCCGTCGTGGGGATTCGAACCGCCAACCTCCTGATTGGCAAGTCCTAGGCTCTGTGGTTTAACACACAGCGCCACCCGCGTCCCTGCACATTGTGGTAGAAAGACCTTAATATCCCATATACACTTATGAGGTCTGAGCTGGCGCGGTGATGGATCAGAAAAGAAATCGTGTAGTGGACAACTTGCTAAAAATGTAGCCTGACTGTCTAGCAGCTGTGAAAGTGGTTACATTCCACAGAAATAAAACAGGACGTAAAACCTCCCCCTTTGCAGGGAACAGGAACTGACTAATAAATGGCAATTTAGAATTTAGCCTCATAACATTTCTTTGAAGACCAGTGCTCCAGAAACTGTTGGGCTTACATTGGCCATGTTGGCTAGGACTGTTGGAAGTTGAAGTCCAATGACATGTTGGGAGCACCATGCTGGTTAATCCCCCTGTGCTAGATTGGTAGCATGGTCCACCTTGACATATTTGGTTTTCTCCATTTCATTTTTTATTTTCAACAGAAATCAACCAACATTTGGGGGGGAGGGAAGATATATATAAATGGAGTTTATATACATATATATTTATTGAAGATGTAAAAATCACGTGACTCACATACAAAATTTTCTCATAAGGAAAATGTAAGTTGCCTTGTTCACGTTTCACAAAATTGCAAAACTATCTTTATAAAAAATCTTTTAAAAACAAAGAAGCTTATCACAAAATTATCTTCTAAAACTTTTTTTTAAAAAAACAACCTGAAAATTTAGCCCAATTCATGTGAAACATTAGGTTTCTCTCCATGTGCAAACCACATGAGCACCAAGAGCTAGGCGTGGATCTTTCGCTGAAAACCCTTGAGATCAAATGACACGTTTAAAAACAGTACATATTTTTTTCATAGGATGTTACAAACTCTAGAACGATGTTTCTCTACACTACATCAAACAGTGCAACCGAGATTCAGTGTTAATCTTTACAGTGTTTAATTGATTCAATACTTGTGTTCAAGTATAGGTTCATACACATGATTAAAACCCCTACTTTGTCATTTTGTCTATTTTTGTTTATAAAAGTTTCTAAGTTACAGTAGATCATTTCTTACAGTATGTTTTGAAGGGCATGGAGAAACATGAGGTGTCACGCTGGGCCACTAGTGATCTGTGACAGGAATCAAGAACCCGCGACCCACCAGGTGTTATAAGACTCCATCAGCCCCAGGTTAGCACCACAAAAATTCAGGGATAATAGAAGCTATAGTTCTGCTATATCTGGGGGACCGTAGATTTCCCATGCCCGCTTAAAGGAATCTGCCTACAGCTTCGTGGAATTGATTCTTACGATTGAGTTGGTTGAAAATGGGCTGCTGTGATTATGAAAATTAATACTGGGAAGCTGTAAGCTGTGTCAATAGATGTTCTGGGTCCAATGTCACATGCAAATAAATATTGGGACAGTTCTGAAAGTCTGATTCAGCCCTTAATACAGTGGTACCTCGCAAGACGAATGCCTCGCAAGATGAAAAACTCGTAAGACGAAAGAGTTTTCCGTTTTTTGAGTTGCTTCGCAAGACGAAGTTCCCTATGGGCTTGCTTCGCAAGACGAAAACATCTTGCGAGTTCTTGCGAGTTTCTTTCCTTTTTCTTAAAGCCGCTAAGTACCGTTAATAGCCGTGCTTCGCAAGACGATAAATCCGCAAGACGAAGAACCTCGCAGAACGAATTAATTTCGTCTTGCGAGGCACCACTGTAAAACAAGAATTGATTTCTCCAATACATTCTGCAATATAACCTGTTCAATGCTGTTAGAGCAACTCACCCCAGAAGCTGTTGCAAAAATTTCTGAAGTCAATCTGACACAAAGCATAAAAAAATTACAATAAAATAGAGCGGATCTCATTTCCATACACAGCAAAACTATTAACCTAAAATAAAATTAAAAAAATCAGGGTAATATGATGACTTATTACTTTGCACAATCTTGTGGACAGTTAAGTGTGTTTAAGTCCCATTAACTGCAAGTGAGCAGGCCTAGCACACTAAACAATGCACAGTATCGTGCTCATTATTTGTCTTTTGGAGGTTGGGGGTGGGGAAAAAAAGACATATTGGCCTACTGAATATAAACATTTAAAATAGTAATTTTAAAAAAAAATCTGATAAATGTATCCAAAATAATTCATATAAAATTAATTATGGAAACTCTGAGCATAAAACAAAACCAAAAAAAGCTGTTTAACCAAAATAAAAAATAAAAATGTATTGGCAGGCAAAAATAAATTAATTTGATTAAATTATATGTAATCTGATAATATTTGGTCTGAAAAAGCGTGCTCTTGTGTGTGTTTATAAATAGTGTGGCTGTGAAGAACTGAGAGCTACCCAGCCGGTCTGCCTGACAGAGGTCAACTCCTTTGCTGACTTTTCTGAGCATAAAAGTCTCTGCACGTCTCACAGCAGCGCTGGTACCACCTCATGTCTTGGCAGAGGTTCTTCTCTCGTATCACTCTGCAGTATACAGGCCACTGGTCTCCAAGGCACTTGAACGTTAAGGCAGCTGTGAAATGACACAAAACCAAAAGGGGCATCAGTGCAGGTGTATATGTCAATGGCTCTGAACTGCATTTCTAAGGTGTGAAACGTATGGTGGATGCATAGCGCAGGAAGCCTCTTACGTACAGGCAGCAAAACAACAACAACAAAGCGACTTAGGAATGAAACACACACACCTAACAAGGTGGTTTTATAGAAGCTAAATGGGCAAAAAAACGCTTCAAAACTTAGAGATAAAGGATGCAATTTACTAAGGAGTAAGGGACGCAGGTGGCGCTGTGGGTTAAACCACAGAGCCTAGGACTTGCCAATCAGAAGGTCAGCTGTTCGAATCCCCGCGACGGGGTGAGCTCCTGTTGCTCAGTCCCTGCTCCTGCCAACCTAGCAGTTCCAAAGCATGCCAGTGCAAGTAGATAAATGGCGGGAAGGTAAACAGCATTTCCATGCGCTGCTCTGGTTCACCAGAAGCGGCTTAGTCATGCTGGCCACATGACCCGGAAGCTGTACGCTGGCTTCCTCTGCCAGTAAAGCAAGATGAGTGCCGCAACCCCAGAGTCGTCCGTGACTGGACCTAACGGTCAGGGGTCCCTTTACCTTTAAGCACCATTTAACACAGGAGCATAAGAACAGGGCTGAATCAGACGAAAGACTAGGCGACATGTGGTTTTTCAACATTGTGATATTATCACCAGCTAATTACAGGGGTCAGCAATCTTTTTCAGCAGGGGGCCGCTCCACTGTCCCTCAGACCTTGTGGGGGGCTGGACTATATTTTGAAAAAAGAACAAATTCCTATGCCCCACAAATAACCCAGAGATGCATTTTAAATAAAAGGATACAGTATACTCATGTAAAAACATGCTATTCCTGGACCGTCCATGGGCCGGATTTAGAAGGTGATTGGGCCGGCCCCGGCCCCCGGGCCTTAGTTTGCCTACCCATGAGCTAAGCATTGTGATGCACTGATATATCACCATGTCTGAAATAAGGATGGAGTTATGTAGAGACATGGGCTGGCTTCATGGGTTTTCCCACATTGTGAATTTTGCATCACACACATACACTGATTCGCAATATATTGCCAGGCCAAAAATTACGAAACCCATATCACGATATGGACTTCAAACCTGTGTTTGTTGGACGATATATTGCCCAGCCCTGCTAAAGACCCGTCTAGTCCAACATCCTCTTCTCACAGTGGAAAACCAGATGCCAGCTAGAACCTAACACAAAGGGACCCTTACATATTAAAAGATAGCACATTATTTATATAGAACTATCTCCCACTGAAGCCCCATGATGTGCAGACTCCCTGCCTGGGTCCTAGGCAACCCCCAAATGGCTCCAACAACTCACATAGATGGTCCTCTGGGGTCCTCTGGGTTCCAGATCATGAGGATCTGGAACACAGCTCTAATGAATTGATTTTAGAAGGTATTTCAATGAGCCCAGCTTCGGCTGGGGAGGGCGGGATATAATTATTATTATTATTATTATTATTATTATTATTATTATTATTATTACTATTAATGTTCCCCACCCACAGGATGAGCAGCGGCACCATGATTTTGATTTTGGGAGAGTTGGGGAAGCATGACACGCATATGAATGCGACAAGACAAAGAATAGTCACACACACACCCCATATGACCTTGCAACCGCTTACCTAACCTAGGAGATGTAATTGTGTTCACATTAATTTTTTCGTTGCAGGGCTGCAGGTGGCAGGGTCTATATGCTGCAGGCTTTTCAGAGGAGAAACACTCATTGCCGTGTCTTCCTGTGATCTTGTGCATGCACTGGATGACTCGGGACTGCATTCCTTTGCCACAGGTAATGGAGCACTGCAATGAAGGTAAGAGAAACATGTAAGCACTGTTGCCATGGAACAAAATCTTATCCAAGCCTGGTGTTATGATAGACTCAATGTCTGAATTTAAAACAATGAGAAAGTATAGTTTGATTTTGCACCGTCTTACATGGAGCATATTTTTCTCCCAAACAGGTTTTTTCAAGGGATGTAAATTGCATTCCCAGAACCCTTAAAGATCTATTCTGATATATGAAATAGCACTGGATATGGTTTATTTGTCCATCCGTCCCCCAAATACTATATTCTTTCTTTGGCAGGAGGCTGGTTTAATTTCTTCTATACAGTGGTGACCCGCAAGACGAACGCCTCGCAAGACGGAAAACCCGCTAGACGAAAGGGTTTTCCATTTTGGAGGCGCTTCGCTAAACGAATTTCCCTATGGGCTTCCTTCACAAGACGAAAGCCCATAGGGAAATCTCCAGGACAGCGGGGAAGCGCAGCGCGTCTTCCCCACTGTCCTCGGACCTCCTCCGAAGCCTGGC
>JAXCMG010000024.1:7716399-7732578 GCA_034642415.1 Podarcis siculus | reverse complement strand
CGGGGGACAGACTGTCCCCCGACCTGGTCTGAAGGCGGTTTCCATAGGAACACATTAATTGATTTTCAATGCATTCCTATGGGAAACCGTGCTTCGCAAGACGAAAAACTCGCAAGAAGAAAAAACTTGCGGAACGAATTAATTTCGTCTTGCGAGGCACCACTGTATCTCTGATAAAGACCTGTCTAGCAGGTAAAGCTGAGAATGTAAATTTCCCAGGCAGCTGAAGCTCACCTGTAAGGAACAGCTGCAAAGAGCTCTAAAAAAGCATTGTCCTTATATACAGTATTGTGTGGCTTGAGTAAAATACTCAAGGACAGGAGACTTCCTATTTTTATCCAGTTGCAGTCTGTTAGCTCTAAAAAGGCCAAACTTTGATCAAATCATTGTTTTTATTTAAAGAATACAGGATCAGATCATGATTTATGATCCTGGCTTCTTTCAACAAACCATAGTTTAAATCAATCAGATGAACGCTGGTTAATTTAAACAAGAAAGTGGGCGCTTCCAATCTCTTCCCTATGAACTCATCAGAGGAAGAGAAGGTAATGAGGAATGCATGAGGTTCATATCAGAAAATAATATTCTTGCTTGTCCTCCATTCATTGTCTGCTGGTTGCAACCAAGACAATATAGCTGCAAATGGGTGGCTTTGATAGCGTTTTTGGAAGGTCAGAATCTCTGTACGCTCTAGTGTGTGGCGGCCACTGGTACTTGAACTAAGGGAACCAGAAATGCCTTTTCTTCCATGCGTGCAGCAGCCTTATGAACAGAAACCTAGACAAACACAGACTTTGTAGATAGAACATGAAGTGATCTTAGTAAATCAATTCATTTTCAGGTTTAACCACTGGCAAAAAGGTATTATTGTACGCACACATGATATGTGTCGCTTCTGCCTGCGGCTGATTAACAAGAATTCCTGGACAAAAACTATTAAGCATAAACAAAATGTTCTAATAGGCAGCCAGGTTTTCTTTGTGGAAACAACACTTTGCTGTTAATCTCTGCATTTTGAATGCGGCCCTAAAGGTACTGTTAAACTGTTCAAGCAGCAACTCAAGCAGAACATTCTTGTCAAAGACTGTACAAAAATGATTTCTGGATGAAGGTACTTGAAAGCCATTAAGGAAAGAATGATGGGTGGTATTTTTTTCTGCAAAAGCAGCGGTGATCTATTTTGAGTCTCTCTTCCACATAATTTAAGTAACTGAACTGTAAACACTATATCAAATTATCTTTCAACTTGGCACCCGCAACTCTCACCCTAAATTCTCCCTTTCCTCTGCCTGCGAGAGACATATATTTTGAAGCCGAATCCCTAGACCAACAGCTGAGGAAGGTGCTGTAATGCTACAAGCCACTTCCAGCTGGCCTCAGTACGAAGTAAATTAAGGGAAAAATTGTCACTGGCAGAGAGCAGCATTTAAACTCTGAACCTCAGCCAAGATAATAGGCAATCACTGCCGAGCTTGATAAAAATCTGCAATTGGAAGTGCCAATCTGTAACAGTGTTAACAACATAGACTTGGACAACTTCTTCCAAGAACAAATGATTACTCAGGTTGCAAGGCAGAAATCACTTGTTCTAGAGTTATTACACAGAAGACAAACGAACACAAGAATGGCGTTGCTGGATCCGACCAAAGGCCTCCTGAACACAAACCAGACCAGCATCTTAAATGAAAACTACAAGGTTACTGACTGGCCTGACAAAGGATGGCTTTAAAAAGAAGACGACGCCTGACGTGGTGGTATGCTTGCTGGCCCCAACCAGCCTATAAAACAGGATTTTAAATATATATTTTGAGTTTGTCCAGGCTTCTGTACTCTGATATGTTCAAAGGCTGGACAGCAGCAGGCAGGATGTTGCCTTGCTGCTAAAAGACTGTAATCCACTGCAGAGAAGATTGCGACGATAAGGGGGAGAGGGAAGAATTTCTGTGGGCTGCAGAGTGAGTGCCTCCCACATACTGTATTGCTAACAACTCCCTGGAGTTACTGCAGAAATCATCTCTTTCTAAGTTTTTATCTCAGTGCCAAAATGTGTACATCCATCCATATATCAATCTTCCTTCCCCTTTTTGAGTTCCCTTCAAGTACAGATCACAAAACGTTGCCCTACCTTTAAAAAGAACCCCATCCCTTCACGTAGAGAACAAGTATTTCAGTGAGAAGGCTGAGCTAGTTCAAACCAACCCTTGTATATGGTGTTTATCAACCTGACTAAGGCTTTCGACACTGTAAATCGTAATGCCCTGTGCACTGCCCTTCTGAAAATTGGCTGCCCAGATAAATTTGTAAATATTATATAATATGACAGCAATAATTGCAGATAACAATGGCTCTCAAAGTGAGCCATTCACAGTGGGATCAGGTGTTAAACAGGGTTGCGTTATTGCCCCAGCTCTATTCATTATTTTCATTGCCATGATCCTACACTTTGTCAAAGGGAAACTCCCCACTGGGGTAGAAATCATATATCGAACAGATGGAAAGCTCTTCAATCTGAGCAGGCTGAAAGCAAAGAGTAAGGTTACCGTAACTTCCATCATAGAGCTTCAGTACGCTGATGACAACGTAGTGTGTCATGCTCAGGATGACCTCCAAACTATCCTAAATATATTCGCAGAAGCTTACGGAAAGCTTGGCCTGTCGCTCAACATGCAAAAAACCAGAGTGCAACAAGTACAAAATAACCCCTCTGCAGTGCCACAAATTCAACTCAGTGGTGTAACGTTGGAAAATATTGATCACTTCTCCTACCTAGGCAGTTATCTTTCCACAAGGGTCAACACTGATGCCGAAATCCAGCATCGCCTAAGCTCTGTGAGTGTGGCCCTCTCCCAATTGAAGTGCAGTGTTTGAGGACCAGGACATTCAAAGGGAAACCGAAATGCTTCCTTACAAAGCTATTGTATTACCAACCTTACTGTATGCTTGTGAAACATGGACCACTTACAAATGCCATCTCCAACTTCTCAAAAGATTCCATCAACGGTGTCTCCGAAAAATGTTACATGTTACTTGGGAAGACAGGCGAACTAATATCAGTGTATTGGATGAAGCAAAGATCACCAGTGTTGAAGCAATGATTCTTCAACATCAACCTCGTTGGACTGGTAATGTTGTGTGGATGCCTGACTATCGTCTTCCAAAGCAACTACTCTATTCCGAACTTAAAAATGGAAAGTGTAATGCTGGTGGTCAACAAAAACGGTTTAAAGACTGTCTAAAGGCAAATCTTAAAAAATGTAGTATAAACACCAACAACTGGAAAACACTGGACTGCGAGTGCTCCAGTTGGAGAACAGCCTTTACCAAAGGTGTCACGGGCTTTGAAGACACTCAAACTCAGGACGCAAGGGAGAAACGTGCCAAGAGGAAGGCATGCTTGGCAAATCCACACCGTGATCAACTCCCACCCGGAAACCAATGTCCCCACTGTGGAAGGACGTGTGGATCCAGAATTGGCCTCCACAGTCACTTACAGACTCATTGTTAAAACCGGGTTTATGGAAGACAATCTTACTTGGCTACGAGTGATTGCCAAAGAAGAAGAAGTAGTGAATTTTCTACTACGTACAATCGTTCCATCGTCAGGAAGGGCTTTTTTTATTTAATGCCTCTGAAAAGGTGAGAGTTTTATTCAATATTTCTCTTTTTTTTTAAAAAAAGAGGATTTTTAAAATGTCTGCTGCGCCGCCAGTAAATAAAAGTGGGGTGGATACTTCAATATCAGAGGTCTGCTGCATTTTCTGTTGAAACCATGCAAGATATCTATTCCGTATTCTACTCCATATGGAAACGAGCTGTCTGAATTTCAGAGAAATTGGATAAAAATGGCAGAGTTATAGCAGTTAAATATTGGAAGCACAAAAGCTTCCCTTCTCTGCCCCTGATTCCATACACATCCAACCAGCTTTTGTTGACAATAGTTTCAAGTTATCTGTAGATAACTACAGATAACTGTGAACCATTCTCTTTTTGCCTACTGTATCTCATAGGGCTGCTGCAAGGATAAACAGGGGGTCTGGGGGAATCTAGCTGTGCTGCCCTGAGCTCCTTGAATGAAGGGGGGGGGCACATAAAAGAAGCACAATGATTCAACATGATTATTGCTTACATGTCACACAACCCAAAGCCTTGACTAATACTTTCCATGTTTCTCAAACATGAATGAATTTATAGGAGCCTTTGCTTTTCTCTTAAACTGAATTTTTTTAAAACTGTAGAATATTAACTTCATTTTAAGATGCTTGCCTATATTGCATTCCAATTTCCTCCTAGTCTTCTTAAGTTGCACCATGACTTGCAATGTTAGTTTTATTATAAACCAACCAGGAACTGATATTGCTTCACACCATTCCATGAAACCACTTTTCACACCTATATAATATCTCCTTGAATTTACACGCTTTAAGGGTCTCCTATAGCAACCTTTGTACTCATTGTGATTGTCTAGAGTCTCCTCCGAAAATATTTTTTAATGCAAAAATCCCACTAGATTCCACTGGACTTAACTTCCAACTTACTATGCTTACACTTCGAACTGATTTTTCTTTTTCAAGCTGTTTCTAATTCTCTCAAATTCCGTTCAGAAATATAATTTCTCAGAAATCTGATGTCACAGGCACACCAAATGAAGTAAGCCCTCCTTGCAAATACTTCACTGCTAAGATTAGCTCTCAACAGCATGCTTGTTTCTGAATATAGGTCCATTGTAGCAGCTAGATGCCTCTTTGAACGCATTCTACCAGCTGTTTCATTGCTTCAAGATGGGACACTATATCTTGTTCTGATCAGCCTCTTGAGAAACATCCTCAGCGGCAACTTGTGGCAAAGCCTTGTTACAACAGATTTCAGTATTTCATGATCGGAGCCTCCACTTGGTTTTTGGAGATTCCTCCTCAGAACTCCCCCAGACAGCAGCCCACCATAGTAAGAAGGGTCACTGAAGCCTGGGAGAAATTTTTCAGGGGCTCAGGGAGCTGGCACTGGCCAGAATGGAAAATTCCGGCAAATACTAGCTGCTTCCATTAGCTTTTCTCATGATCCAGCCCAAGGAAGAGCATTGAGACTGCTGGGTATGATGCTAGGTCATAGTTATGAGGCAATAGTTATGAGTTATGACTTTGTGTTAGTGCATCCTTACCATACATTTAAAGGGCATTTAAAGTGAATGGCTCCCCCCATAGAAGCCTGGGAACTGAAGTTCACCCCTCACAGAGCTACCATTCCTAGCACTCATAAGCAAATACAGTCATACCTCGGGTTACAGACGCTTCAGGTTGCGGACCACCAAAACCTGGAAGTACCGGAACGGGTTACTTCTGGGTTTCTGCGATCGCACATGCGCAGAAGTGCTACATCGAGCTTTGTGCATGTGCAGAAGCGCCGAATCGCATCCCTTGCGTGCGCAGATGCGGGTTGCGAACACTACGGGTTGCATCCTACACGGATCACGTTCACAGCCTGAGCATCCACTATACAGTTCCCTGGATTCATTGGGAGGGAAGTAATTTGCTTTAGATCGTATTGTGTGGACTACACATTATCACAGATGGTCAAGACATTGGAATTTTTCTTCTTCTTTGGCAATCACTCATAGCCGAGTAAGATTGTCTTCCATAAACAAGGTTTTAACAGTGAGTCCGTAACTGACTGTGGAGGCCAATTCTGGATCCACACGTCCTTCCACAGTGGGGACATGATTATTTCACTATTAATATATTTCTTCTTAATTGTATCTCAGTTCATTACTTTTATAAAATACATATTTTGTTATGTGCAAATGGATTTAGATACCTATTAGATCCATAAATTACCATAAAGCATATATTCAACACAAAAAACAGTGACAATTTGTTGTTGACAAAGGACAGCTGGATAGACAGGGTGAGTCTTTTAAAAGAGGCCCTGTGGAACATGTGTACTCTGTATCCACAGGGCCTCTTTTAAAGGACTCACCCTGTATAAAGGGCCCCATTACCTTCAGTAGCTTAGGGCCACATCAAACCTAAATCCGGCCCTGCCAATCTAGTCCAGCATCCTGTTCTCACAGTGGCCAACCAGATTCCAAGCAAGACTGGAGCACTTTTGAATGCATAAGCAGCTGCCTTCTTTTAAGCTTGTAACTTGCCACCAGCCCCCAAACTGATAATAGCTCATTTATTCATAAGATGACATAGCAAATAGCTAGCCGGCCTACCCAAAATGTTTATCTTGGCAGGTTTTAGTAGAAGAAATCACATTTTGTTCTAGATTTTTTAAAAATTAAGTTGTTTAAAAGGCAGATGAGTTCAAACAATAAATATCTATAAGGGCGGGAAAGGTAGACGATTATGTCTCAAAGGATGGGAAAATACAAAATGAAGAACATCTGATTTTTCCACGGAAAATATCCAATTTAGGATAAATTTGTTTGAACTGTATCATCAGACATGTCTTCAAATTGACATGAACGGCACTCACTTAGAAAAGAACTTTCTGCTTGACTGGAAACATGTCTATACTGATTATACAATCATTTCCAGTTAGATCAGGACTCCAGAGTTCAATCATTGGTGTCAGCGTCAATTTTAAGGAATGACAGGCTTGTTTGGAAAATGAAAGGTATACTATATTGGCTAGCCTCTAGACACCCTGAAAGAAGAGGCCTAGACTTGAAACTTAAGTAAGATTAAGCTCGATTTTTTAAAAGGTTAAAAAACCCAAAACCTGATTGATACTAGAGCTATACTAAAACGGCCCCTGAATATTCAGTATCCATTTGTGGACTGTAAACTAGGGTCAGAGGTGTCAAAATTGGACACTTTTGCAGCACTGTAGGGGGAGGGACAGATTCAGTTTATAAGCACTTAAAAATGTCATCTCACTACTGTCATGTCTGCCCCCCATCAGGGCTTTTTCCCCAGCCAGAACTCAGTTCCAGCATCTCTCCGGTGTGCGCCATTGCCATCCTAAGAGAACGAGGGAGGCGTTCATGGTGAGTTGCAGCCAGGGGCGCCGACTTATAAAAAATATTGGGGGGGCCCATACCGGGGTCCTGCCCCGGGAAGTTTTCTAAGTTCCTCAGCGGCGCCCGGCAGAGCAGCCCTCTCGGCCACAGCAGCCCGGCTCTCCCAGCCCCCGGGGGGCCGCCCTCCTCCCTCGCGCACCCACAGCGTTCCCGCCCGGGGAGACAGCGCCCCCAGGAGAGGCGGCGGCGGCAGCAGCCGCCGCGCGTGGCCCGGGCTCCTCTCGCCGGCCGCGGGAGCCAAGGCGCGCGACGAGGGCAGCCGAGGAAAGGAGCGCGCGGCCCCGTCCCGCCCTCGCCACTCACCCTTCTGCAGCGGCCCCGCGAGCAAATAAAACCATATGTCCCAAAGGCACCACCATCTCTACTGACCTTCATTCCAAAGATAGCTTAGCTGGTTAGAGTGTGGGGCTGATAACACCAAGGTCACAGGTTTGATTCACACCCCATAAACGACAGCTGTATATTTATGCATTGCATTATTATTATTATTAATATACCGCCCTGTACCCGGAGGTCTCAGAGCAATTCACATAAAAAGATCACAGTATATAAAATAAAGGTTGGTTCCTTCCAACTCTATGATTCCAAGGAAACCCAACCCTGAAACTCCTGGAGTCTCTCACTGCTTGCAGATTGGAGTGGCATGTAACTTTATTTCTCAGGCTTTAAATTGTGGTTGCGCGCGCACACACACACACACACACACACACAGACAAACAAACAAACAAACAAACACAAACACATCTTCCCATGTAGCTGGCTGGAGGAAGGCAATGCTGGGGGTCCTTTTTTCCTCCCCCTGTTCCTGCAGGACATACATTATTTTTACTTCTCTGCTGCCATTCCTTCAGCAAGACACCAGGCAAAGATTAAATTTACAGTGCCAGACTCCTGCCAAACACCTGTTGTCTACATAAAAAGGTAAAGGTACCCCTGCCCGTACGGGCCAGTCTTGACAGACTCTAGGGTTGTGCGCCCATCTCACTTGTCTACATACCTTCTCTCCAAATCCTCTTAGGGACTGGCCACTTGGAGATCTGCAGGAGCAAGGGGGGGGGGGAGAGACACTGTCCCTGAAAGAAAACTGAAGCTCTCACAAATATGACTGAGGTGGGGGTGGGGAAGAGAGAGAAAACAAAACTACTCCCCAGATTTTTGGGGGGTGGGAACCTGGCTTTTAAGCAAAGCAAACACAGGAAATAATATATTTTTGCTCGTCTTGGGTCACCTAAAGAGCACAACGATTCTCAGCTGTAATGCAAACCCTGCGAGTTTTTTTAAAAACCCTGATTTCCCCGCCCCGCAACTGTTGAGCGCTGCAGCTGCACCTCCTTCGATTCTGACGGTTTTGCAAAAAGTTTGCCGATCAGTAAGAAAACCACAGGAAACCACATTAAAAGCAACTGTTTCTTGAAACCCAAAAGGGACCTTCCAGTGCCAGCGACAGGCTCCTGCGAATTCAAGCAGAGTTAAAACAGAAAGCACACAAGCAAAGCGAAAACACAACACGCGCACGTTTCTCGCACTCACTGGAGAAGTTTGACGCGGAAGGAAGGCAAGAGGGCGAAATAACGCAGGCGTGCTGGGGAGGGGAAGGGGCCACTCGGTCACTTATAAATGACGGCCAGGGAGTCAAAATAGCACTAGGGGGCTGGGCTAAATATAGGAGCTGAGGATTAAGGGGTGGAAAGATTTCAGGCGGGTGGGTGCAGGGTGGGCTGGATACTGAGGCCATCTGCAGGTGGCTGGAAGGGCTCGGGGAGCGAGAGGCTTTCTCGGGGCCCTTCCAGACACCCTTTCCCGTGGGCGTCCCCAGAGATGGGCGCAGCTTTCAGTCTCCTTTGCACCTGCAAACGTTTGTTGGCGGAGGTACTGGCTTCGCCCGCAAAGAGGTGCGTAAAACTGCCCGCCGAAACGCCTGTCTCTGTTTTTGCCCATGGCGCAAAGGTTCCGGGGTGCTGCAGAAGGAAAGAGGGGGGAGGCGGCCCCCCAATGCAGCATTGCCGCATTTTTTTTTAATCAGCAAAGTTACTGCAATCTAAAAGAGGGATTGGACACACACACACACACACACGGCGGCGGCGACTCCCACAGTGCCTTTTCCGCAAGGCCCGGGTGACGTCACCGGGGGAGGACATTTCCGCTGCGCGTGCACGGAGCCCAGAGCCCGCCTCCCGTAATAATTATTTGTTTTAACACATTACTGAATGTATTTTAAAAGGTAACTATCGTCAAACAAGGAAAATAAAAAATACCAACATAATTTTGTGATTTTACAAAGCATAATATAACTAATAATTTTTTTAAATTATTGGGGGGGCGGAGCCCCCCCAATAAAATTTTTGAGGGGGCTCGGGCCCCCTCAGGCCCCATGGAGTCGGCGCCTATGGTTGCAGCACCTCTTTTTCTAGAAAAATTGCACTGCCTGAAATGATGTTGCATCCGGGTCATTTGGTGGTTAAGGGAATTGATGGGAGAGCTTACCTAGAGGGAAAGTGTATTGCTGCCAATGGCACTGCCATCACAGGCAACGGTGAGATATACAGTGGTACCTCAGGTTACAGACGCTTCAGGTTACAGACTCTGCTAACCCAGAAATAGTACCTCGGGTTAAGAACTTTGCTTCAGGATGAGAACAGGAATTGCGCGGTGGCAGCAGTGGGAGGCCCCATTAGCTAAAGTGGTACCTCAGGTTAAGAACAGTTTCAGTTGGAACCAGGCCTTTCCTATAGGGCCACCCCAGGTTACAGATCTGATAGGGCGCCATCTCAATGGTCTTTTCAGCGCCCGTTGAGGACTTTCCTCTTTCCACAAGCCTTCTAAGTGGACATTTTTATCCCAGTACTGGATTTGGCCACCTCATGAGAAGAGAAGATTCCCTGGAAAAGACCCTGATGTTGGGAAAGATGGAGGGCACAAGGAGAAGGGGACGACAGAGGACGAGGTGGTTGGACAGTGTTCTCGAAGCTACCAGCATGAGTTTGACCAAACTGCAGGAGGCAGTGGAAGACAGGAGTGCCTGGCGTGCTCTGGTCCATGGGGTCACGAAGAGTCGGACACGACTAAACGACTAAACAACAACAACTGGATTTGAAATAGTTTTTTATATGCTTTCATTGTATTGTGAAATTGCTTCGAGATTTTTTGCAGGAAACAATTAATAGACAACGAGGTAGTCTACAAGGAACAAGGATGGACAGGCGATCACAAATTTTGCCCAAGTTGAACTACACTCCCCTAGAAACTCTGGCAGCGTATATGTGTGTGAGGCCATGTGTTTCTAAAACCTCGAGAACCTAGGTAATAATTATGATAAACGAGCCATATTTCCTCTTTCCCTAATTTTTTGCCTTTGCGGCTCTCAATTGTGTGAGATAGAGGCCGCTGTACTGTAATTACCTAAGAATGCTTCGATTAGGGAATAAGAAAACGCATCTGTTCTCTCGTTTTATCTTTTGCAGGGAATTTCACTTGGTGACCCCCTTCCTCCTTTACTAAGGTAGGGAAACAAAGGAGCAATTTAAACCTCAACAATCCTCTTGTACTGACAGCTTTGTTTTCAGAGCTCCTTACACTAATGGCTCTCTCTGGACCACACGGCTTGTTCAATGCGACTCCCTAGGCAACTGTAAAGTGTCAGAATGCATTTAGTCTCTTATGCTCAGCCTTCTCCTTTGACACTAGCCTCAGGGATCCGGCACACACTAAAAGTACAGGACTGTTGCAAAGGGGAGACTTGAGAAAACACACAAAAGCAAGGAAATGCAGCTAACCCAGGGGTCTGCAACCTTTAAGACAAAAAGAGCCACTTGGACCTGTTTCCGAAGGGAAAAAAACTGGGAGCCGCAAAACTCGTCATTATAAAAATAACTTTTTTGTCACTTTTTAAAAAATTATTTCTTTGTTTGACCCCTCAGAATTACTCCTCCTCATAGAAATAAACGTTAAATTAACAAGTTACCTTTTTTTGCGTGTGTGTTCTTCACTGCCCTTAAAAACAGTGACCAGTGTACATGCCCCCTTTCAATGCAGTGACCAGCGTACATGCCCCTTACAATGTAACGGGCGGGCGGGAAAGTGACATCGGGACGGTGCGTGACTAACGCACGCACCGCCCCCATGCGACGTTGCAGCCAGTACAGCACCCGCCACAGTGGGGAGTGTCGGGGCGCACAATGCGCCTCCTCCCCTCGCTAGTATCCGCCCCGGAGCTGCGGCAAAGATGTAAAAGAGCCACATGCGGCTCTGGAGCCGCGGGTTGCAGACCCCTGAGCTAACCACTTAAGGATATGCAAACCTTTTCACCAACTAGTAAGCGAGTTACCATTGCTCAGGAAGGACTGCTTTTAGCACTAAGGCTGCAGACCTACACATGCTTTCTAGGAACTCTCACTTACTCAGAACCTGTGCACACATTGCTGATTTTAAACGCAGCCAGATTATTCTTTATCTCAATTCAGATTGAAGCTGGTTAGGGGAAAACATGTCAAAACACATTTTTTCATAAGAAATGATGGGACAGGAACAGGACAGAGATAGGTTGTGGCCAGGGTGGATAAAAATCAGATTTTTTTAAATTTAAATTGGATTTTTAAGATAAAATGCTTTTGGAAGAAAAATATTTCTAAAGATAAGTTTTCTATTTAAGTTATATTATAATCCAAAGGCTATTCATCAGGAAACAAGGATTTGTTTTAAGTTTTTCATGTGTGCTAAAACTCAGACTAAGTTTTGTTTTAAAAAAACCCCACAGTTTAACCACATCAGTTAACAAACATGGATACATATGTTATTGCTTTAGTTAAATAAATTGTTTAAATTGTTATTAAGGAAATGATTATTTTTCTTCTTCCAATAAAGTACGGCAGAAAAGTTGTCCAAATATAAACAGTTAACTTATTAAACCTCACAATAATGTCATAATTATTTCTAATAGTATACCCAAATCAGTAATTTTTGATATAACTGTAAAACTACTCTGAAAATTGATTATTCAAAAAATGAAACCTTCATGTGGTTGTAAATATTAAGATTATACCAGCAAGAATGAGTCTTTCTTTTAAAAAAATGATTTAAATCAAGTCTTGCTGACTAGTGATTTAAATCGTGATTTAAATCGATTTGATTTAAATAAAATCCACCCTGGTTGTGGCTAACATTGTGTGTACTTCCCAAAACAATGGTGGCAGCACACTGGGTGCAGAATTAACAGGAATGTGTAGACAGCCTGAGTAAACCTGGTTAGGAGTAGGGTGCAGCTATTTATGTTGGAAAAAATGTATATAGCACAGCAGGATATTAGCCATATTTTAAAAAAAATCAAGTCACCTTTTAATTATTTGTTTAACACATTTTATATAGACCTTTCAATAAATAAACAAATATCCCAGCACTTTACTAAAATAGTACAGTGGTACCTCGGGTTAAGTACTTAATTCGTTCCGGAGGTCTGTACTTAACCTGAAACTGTTCTTAACCTGAAGCACCACTTTAGCTAATGGGGCCTTCTGCTGCTGCCGTGCCGCCGGAGTACAATTTCTGTACTCATCCTGAAGCAAAGTTCTTAACCTGAGGTACTATTTCTGGGTTAGCAGAGTCTGTAACCTGAAGCGTATGTAACCCGAGGTGCCACTGTACTTATCAACAGTGTTATAAACAGAGATATGAAAGCTCGGAGCTAAATGGCACCTTAAACCCAGGTTATGGGGGTAACAACTGCCTGTCTAGGCGCACTTTTTTATAACAAAAATACAAAGCTGAAAATGACTGAACTGCAGCTAAAATATGTTCATTTTCCATGTGGTCTAGACCTTCCGCTGCCCATCCCCATAATATCCTTAAGAGGGTCTCTACTCCAGTCTGCAGAGAGCAGCTAGAAGTGGGGAGGCAGAAAAAGGTCCCCCTTTCCTTCCAGCAGTGGCAGTTTTAATCTGAAATCTTAGGCGCAGTACTGCGTCCAGAGCTCAGAAACGGCTTGCGCTAATGAAATTCCCTGTCGCAAAATGCGCCTAGAACAATGGGAGTTTCAATCACTGCTTATCAAAAAATTCTGATGAAGTCAACAAACTTGGGAAAATAACAAGTAGACATAATAAAAATAGTGGGGGGAATCAACATGATATAAAAGCAAGCATGTATAACAAAATTACCGTCTGGGTTGGCATGCTGAAACAAGTAAGATTTTGGAAGGCATTGAGAGCAGTAGAACGAAAATGCCTGCCTGATTTTAATAGGAAGAGAGTCCCAGAGCAAGGATGCTACCAGACTAAAAGATTGATTTCCTCCCCAAGTGCAATCTACTGTGTCAGCTTTCGGGTTCTAAGAACAATTCCTTCTGCTACTCATTACCTGTATGCTACAAAGGAGGATGAAACAGCAACAGTTTGAGTCTTGGATACGAATAATCGCTAAAACTATTCACATATCAAGATCGGTAACTGGATCTCCCCACTGCTACTGCCACCATATTTTCAACCCTTGCTAGTTGCACATGGAGATCTGTTACATACAGCTGCAATAGGTAGGCAGGCTGGGTGAACCTATCCATTTCCTTTTCTCTCTGTATCTCATTTCCCCCCTCTCCATCAGTTTGCAATTAAAAAACAAAACAAAAAGCCTTCATGACGAAAACTCCATTAGAATTTTAGTGCACATTCCCCCCCCAAAAAAAATATACACTATGTAATTTTTTTGCCTTATATACACAAGGATTTTCACTGGATATAATGCGTGGTTTATGTTATTTTCCCTAATATATGCATTTTGCTGCACACTTTCTGCCGCCGAACGCATTTTCGTTCACATTATTTGGCTGCCCAACTGGATCGCGAAAGCCGGAAAAGTGCAAATTTAAAAGGAAAGCTGGGTTTCAGAAAATGAAAATTAGGCAGGTGTGCATTAAAATCCTAACCAAACTGCAGTTCTCCTCTATCCCTAGGGACAAGGGGAGATACAACATTATGGCAGGGTCAACATAAGCACAGAGGCCACAGTGCCTCCAGCCTCCTAGTCTCTCTGCATAGCCTCTTAACTGAATATTGATGAACTCCATGATGGTGCCAGTCGACGCAGCTCAAATTAGTATGCCCATTTTTATTTCTGTTTTAAGAAGCCCTCCAATACTTGTCCTCATGAATATGAAAAGCATCCTAACTCTGAGCTCCTTCCAGTTCTTTCTACCACTAAGCTCCTTTTGCCTAAGAAAATCCAATTTATACATTGAATTGTGTGCAAATTGTACCCCATGGAGGGCCACTTGCCACAATGAATGCTGACCCAGGACAATTAAAAAAGCTTGCTTTGCTTTTCCCTGGATCCCACACTGCCATCGCCATGACAGGCACACAACACAGATTGACATTAGTTGCCAGCACTTTACCGCTTAGAGCCACTTTGTTTGCTACTAGCATCTATTAAAGACCTGGATATATCACGCTAAAGTTTCAGAGAACCTGACACGATACATTGAGCTTGAGGAACAAGTTTAGCATCCCTTTTATCTGGCTTCTGTTCCGCTGAAATGCTGAACAACAGAAATCTATAATCTTTTATTTTTCTGAAACATTTTAAAATCCATTTTTTATATCTTTGATTTGGTAATAACTGTCTTATGCTCTGCTTTTCACATTGTCTTTTATTTTACCAATCCTCTAAGTTCAAAGTTAAAGGGATGCTAAAGCCTAAACAGAAAGCCAAATGGTATCCGATTAAGCTTCCTGTCGCAACATGTGACATTTGCGTTTCTCAAGCTGCATTTTGGCACCCGTTTGACAAGAACTTGGCATTTCTCAAAGGAACAGCTTCCTATCAATGTCCAGCGGAAAAAATCCCAAAGAGCAAAACCGAGGGTGATAGAAGGCTGCACTAATTATTCTGTTGAACAGACAATCAGCAGTGAGCAATGATATGGCTCTTCAATTTCTTTTTCTAATTGAAGCTATAGTACCATGTAAGCGGCACCATCATGTTGCTATGCACTAGTTTGAGGGTGGGATAGTTTAGTCACAGAGAAAAAGACAGGAAACATGAGTGTAGTCAAAGCAGAACTCATTCCTCTGCTGAGAAATTTAAAATGCATACTGCTTTGATATAAACCTTTGAAAATCCCAACTGTGCAATACAAATTTCAGCTGAATACCCACACAGGTCTGCTCATTTCCCTTACAGCCACAAGAGATACTTGCTTTAATCAAGTTCACAAATGACAGCAGTGTAACTGCAAAGGTGACTATAAAATGCTCCTGGTTAAAAACCTGGAAATGACACACCCCCGCCCCCAATTTAAATTGTTATGTGATCTGCAAGGAGATTTCACTAGGGTTGCCATACTTCTAAAAGGGAAAATCTGGATTTCCCTGGACATTTTAGCCGTATCCACCCAGAAATTCCTAATTTCACTTACTTTCAAAAGGGCAAATCTTTACATATAAAAGAACAGCGAAGCAAATAAAGATTCTAGAAAAGAGCATATAGAAAAAGACATGCGATGCAAACTGGCATTCTTTAAATAACAACAGGTTTCTATTTCTTACAGTGCTGCAGATGAGCTTGGAAGTCCGTCAAGAAGACTTAGTGAATTTCGGGATCTGACCCTGGACTTTGGTGGGCTATAAGGTCCCAGTTAAAACACTGCCAGAGGGAGAGGGGATTTTTTTTGGAGGGGGAGGGGCTGGGCCTGATTGGAAATGGAGTTTGACAATACAGTGGTGCCTCGCAAGACGAAATTAATTCGTTCCGCAAGTTTTTACTTCTTGCGAGTTTTTCGTCTTGCGAAGCACGGTTTCCCATAGGAATGCATTGAAAATCAATCAATGCGTTCCTATGGAAACCGCCTTCAGAACAGGTCCGGGGACAGTCTGTCCCCCGACCTCTTCTGAAGGCAGGGGGGGCAAGGGCTTTTGTTCCCACCGCTAGCCTTCAGAAGGCTGTTCTGAAGGCTGGCGGTGGGAAGAAAAGCCCTTCTCCCCACCTCCCGCCCCGCAAGCTCCGGGGGCAGGAGGGCTATGCTGGCGGGTGGCAGCGAAGCCTTCACTGCCGCCTGCCAGCATTTTAAAAGCCCCCGGGACAGCGGAGAAGTCTCCACTGTCCCGGGAAGGCAGGCAGGGGGGAGCAAAGACTTTTGCCCCCCGCCGGCCTTCAGAAGAGGTCCAGGACCTCTT
>JAXCMG010000024.1:7664667-7715999 GCA_034642415.1 Podarcis siculus | reverse complement strand
GGGCGAAAGTCTTTGCTCCCCCCCGCCTGCCTTCAAAAGCCGTCCGGGATAGCGGAGAAACGCGCTGCGCGCTTCCCTGCTATCCCAGACCGCTTTTAAAATGCTGGCGGTGGGGAGCAAAGCCTTTCGGCCGCGGCCTTCCTGGACCTCTTCTGAAGGCCGGAGGGGGGCGAAAGGCTTTGCTCCCCACCGCCAGCATTTAAAAGAGGTCCCCGGGGATTTCCCTATGGGCTTTCTTCTTGCGAAGCAAGCCCATAGGGAAATTCGTCTTGCGAAGCGCCTCCAAAACGGAAAACCCTTTCGTCTTGCGGGTTTTCCGTCTTGCGAGGCATTTGTCTTGTGGGGCACCACTGTATCTGAAAGGCCACAGGTTTGCCACCCCCAATCTATTATCTGCCTTGTGACAACTTTACCACATTGTTCTGTTCAGTCTGCACTGGTCTTGTCCTTCACTGGAGAAGTACTTTAGCATATTTGACAATGGTTAGTAAATAGAACATCGTAGCGCTAGTACGAAGCATGTGTTGTACCTTAGACCAGTCTCCCATTCTCCAGACGTAGCATTTGGAATAGTCTTCACAGTCTTCTGCTTCTCTAGGCCTTGTAGACAAAACACACTTCTTCCGAGGGTTGGTGCACCTTACGGTCCGATGGCGTACTCCCTTTCCACATTTTACAGAGCACTGTAGAAAGGTGTTTAAAATGATGCACACACACAACACACATCATGGCATTCTGCACAGAGATCTATAAAAAGGTAAAGGACCCCTGACGGTTAAGTCCAGTCGTGAACGACTCTGGCGTTGTGGCGCTCATCTCGCTTTACTGGCTGAGGGAGCCAACGTTTGTCCACAGACAGTATTTCCGGGTCATGTGGCCAGCATGACTAAGCTGAGCAGGGCACAGAAATGCCGTTTACCTTCCTGCCGGAGCGGTACCTATTTATCTACTTGCACTTTGACTTGGTTTCGAACTGCTAGGTTGGCAGGAGCAGGGACCGAGCAACGGGAGCTCACCCCGTTGCAGGGATTCGAACCGCCGACCTTCTGATCAGCAAGCCCTAGGCTCAGTGGTTTACACCACAGCGCCACCTGCGTCTCTACAAAGATCTATAGCTCTCTCTTTCTTCTGCCTAATAGATGCAATCATTAAAATGAAATTGAATGGGCAAAGTGCAGATACAAGAAAACATTGTGGAAGGATTCAGACAATAAATGCAGTTAATATGAAATGTTCCTATTTGCTCCCTGAGCCCAACTTTACAGTGCCAAGGTTTGAAGGGGGGATATGGGGCTAGCTAGCCTCATCTATTTAGAGGACCAGTTTGCCTGAAAATGGACACTGCTGATGTGATATATCTGTTCTTTGCTGTAACTGGCACAGCCAGGACACTTTTTCAGCCGGAACATGCCAGAACTCATTTCAGGCACCTTTCAGGTGGGAGCCATTGCCATTCTAAGAGAACAAGGGAGGTGTTCCTGGTGCATTTCAGCACCTCTTTTTGTACAAAAATAGCACTGGGCACAGCACGTGCTATGTGAGAGAAATATGCATTCATAACTGGCCCAAATTAGACATAAGGAGTTAATTCGTTCTCATATGCAAAATTCTGCAGCGTTCACCGATAAATCACAAACTCAACTTTTGTGTTCTCCCTGAATGTAGGTAATGCAAATGAACAGAAAATAAAAGCACAGAAAAACAATGCATATACTCCACCTCGGACCATACGCCAGCCTCCCACACCGTCATGCAGTCCTGGCCTTCACAGCGCTGCGCCGAAGGGGGTTTGGGGCCAAGACAGTCTCTCTCGCGGGCTCTGATCAAAGTCCCGTTTCGGAGCTGCTGAGTGCAGGCGACTTGTCTGTTCTGCATCCCCTTCCCACACGTCCTTGAGCATGGAGTCCACTCTGTCATCATCCATCTGTAAATGCAGGTCAAAGCACGATTACTCCTCAAAATATTTTCTAGTGAGGTTTAAGACACATTTTAAATTGACCTCAGTGACAAATGCAACACAATTGCTTTTTGAGGGTCATCGGCCCTCAATTTTGAGGCAATGGCGCCTTAACTTTCAAATTACAGCCTTCTTTCTGCTATTGCATGCTTTTATCCAATGCTGTTTACAGCAACTAAGAACCAAAAGGTTGATTCATGAATACTCTTCTGCAAACAAAGTGCTCCTTTGGAGCAAGACACAGGTCAAGCAGAGGCTCTGACTGGATGCAGGGGGTGGGAGACGATCTTTGCAGATTCTTCCACTTCCCTGCAACTTATTGTATCCATTGAAAAACTGCTCTGAAAGGGCTGGGAACTCTCTGGAAGAGCAGAGTTGGTGGCATTGGGAGCACACGGAGAGGAAGTACAAACTCAGCAACCTGCACAAACACACACATGCACTCAGCAGCATTTTTGCCTGCTGGGTAGCACTGGTGTAGGATGGACTCCTCCTACCCCAGAACTGCCCTGGCTCTTTTTACCTTTGCAAAAGGAACCCTTCTCCCTCTGGTCAGTGGCAGAGCTATCTGCCCCAGCTCCTGGAGTGACACAGGGCGGGGCTATCTGGCCCATGGGGACTAGTTGCCCACACGGCAAGCGTCGCTAGCCACCTGTCGCCCGCACAACGAGCATCAGCGGGGCACAACTAGCTGCCCATGGGGAGCATCCGGGGGGGCACCACTAGTCGCCCACAGTGATAGCGTCATTAGCGGTCTGCTGCCTACATGGCGAGCATCTGGCGATGTCACCCCCCCTCACAGATGACACCCGGGGCGACCGCACCCCCCGCACCTGCCTTCCTCTGCCAGTTCCTCTGGTTTGATGCCATTGTTGAAGGTTTTGGAGTGCAAACAGGAAGAAAAAATCAGAAATCATTGCCCAGGGAGGGGGGCTTCAGGACCCACACGAAATTGCTTGGTAGGCTGGATGTGCGGGTGATGTGCCAGGCATAAGAGCCACAGGAGAAGATAAGCTCAGATATCTTTCGAGTTATTGCAGATGCCTTGGGGCATTCTTTCATTTAAGCTGGGACACCCACCGGCTGAGAAACGGGTGCTTTCTGAGCATAAGCATCAACTAAAACATTCATTAAATAATGACTCACTATCACCTTGTCTGGCATGGCTGCTCATTGCACCTTCGGAGCTGAGGCTCAGGTTTCGTTAAGTATTTGCATTTCTTGCTGTCCACAAAACTGATATTCTTATTCATGATCTTTGTGCAGGATACTGTTGTCTTTCTTTCTCCTGGTAAGACACAAAAGGGATGTTTTTGGAACTAAAGGAAAGCTTTGCACGGGGAGAGGTGGGTGGGCTCTGTGCAGCCCCCTGGCTTGCCCAGTCCTTGAAGCAGGTTGGTGTGTGGCTGAGTTAGGAGCAGGTCCCAGCTGGAAGAAGGAAGTGGCGAGGGAAAGGATTGTAATTTTCTTTCAAGATCAAATCAATATTATTTTGATTTTGTTGCGGGGTCCCGAAAAGGCGTGGGGCCTATTTGGTAATCAGATTTTGCAAGTAAGGGTCCCTCTAGTAAGTCTCTAAGAAGAAGAGGCGACTTGGGGTTCTGAGGATTCTTGTTACCTTAGGGCAGCACAAACTCTGACACTTTTCTTTTAAAAATGAATGGTCTCTTAGGCAGCTGCTTTGATTAAAAACGATGGCCAAAGAACCACTTCCTGCACTTCTTCTTTTGAACAGCAGGTTCTCTTGTCATATCAGAAATTGCTTTTGGCCACCCCTTCAGTTTCAAAACTGCAACTGTCATGAAGAATGAGGCACTGTCCTCTGAGAAACACAACCCAAAAGACCTGTTGGGCACAGGGAATGAGGTGTATGTTATCACAGTGAATGACATGGATAGCACTCTAAGCCAAACCTTGACGTTAGCTGCTGTCCCATGCTGAAATGCCTAAAATGCCTTGGGAAGAACAAAATAGCTGCAATCTCTCTTCAGAAAGCATGGGTTAATCCATGGTTTGGGCATAGTGTTCCATTAAGGGGGGGGGGACCTGTACATTTACCTGTACACACGAAAAGCATTCTGTGTCCTAGAAATGAGTGTCAAACGCTTATCCATGAAGTTCCATGCATGTTTTAGAGACGATGGATCTCAACTAGAATTTTAGGTCAAGAACTAGCAGTTATGCAAAGTTTTAAAAACACCCTCCAAAAATATATTTCTAAGTAAACAAATCTGCCTGGATCATCTAACAGTTTTTTTAAAAAAAAGAAAGAAAGAGAAATCAATAAGATAAGCAAAATATTTTGAACTTTCCAGGACATGATATTGTCCGAATGGCAGTAATGGCAGCCCTAGCGCATCAGCACCAACACCAAATCTTCACACAACCCACCGAATGTTTTGCTTCTACCACAGATTTTAGAGAATCATTACCTCCTCCGCATACAGCATCGCAGTCCTCCCAGCCTGAGTGTGTCCACATAAAAAGAGGCTCAGACCCTTTGGCACTCTGATTCTCAGGCAGAGGGTCCAAAGGAATGGTGTATTCATAGTGTAGCCCATAATTCTGATCTTGAAAGAGCAGAACCTGCAATATACAGAATAAAAAATTGGGGTGTCTCGATATCACATTGGAGAACGGTGATATTTCTACATTTGAGGGGAGAAAAGCTCTGTGGCAGAACACATCCTTTGCATGCATCTTTTCCACGTTCAATCCCCCATCACGGTCAGTTTAAGAGATCCTTCTCCTGATACTCTTGAGACCAATTGGCAGCGACAACCAACAGTACTGGGATAGACAGATCCATGGTCTGAATCAGTATAAGGTGGCTTTGTTTGTTAATATGAAGAAATACAGCACTGGCTTGCATCTGACAGACATTCTGACATTCTCACAGAAGTCATTTGAGGCAACTCTCATTGGGAAAATCAGAGGGCTAACATGCCGTGCTAAATTTTGCCTGTGGATACAGGCAACCTCTGAAAAGGTCTATTCTTACAGAACATTTCATGTAAATAATAGTTATCCGCCTGATTCAAAATGTTGGTGCTGACCTTTAAAGCCCTAAACGGCCTCGGTCCAGTATACCTGAAGGAGCTTCTCCACCCCCATCGTTCAGCCCAGACACTGAGGTCCATTTCCGAGGGCCTTCTGGTGGTTCCCTCACTGTGGAAAGTGAGGTTACAGGGAACCAGACAGAGGACCTTCTTGGTAGTGGCACCCGCCCTGTGGAAAATCCTCCTATCAGATGTCAAGGAAATAAACACCTGACTTTAAGAAGACATCTGAAGGCAGCCCTATTTAGGGAAGCTTTTAATGTTTAATAGATTATTGTATTTTATATTTTGTTGGAAGCCGCCCAGAGTGGCTGGGAAAACCCAGCCAGATGGGCGGGATATTAATCATCATCATCATCATTATCATCACTGTAACAGGAGGCAGTGACTAAGATCAAGGGATATTTCCCTTTAATAATTTCCATGGTCATCAAAAGAATTTTCTGGGAGAAGACAGAGCATTATCGGCATATACTCACCATCCACTGTTAAAACCAACAACTCAAAAGCAAGCTGACACGACTTTGTTAGCAAAGTATGCTTTGCAAAAAGTGGGCAATATCCAGCTAAGCCATACTAAAGAGTAGACTTACTGAAATCAAGAGACATACGTCCACTGATTTCAATGTGTCTACTCTGAGTGTGACTAACACCGGAGATCACCCAGCATTAAGATGTCAGGAGAAGTTTAGCCATAGTGATTCTTTCTGCAATAGTCATTTTAAAACTGCAATAATATAGCGTAAGTGTAGGGCGCTAACTCCTGCCCCAAGGAGTTAAAACTTCAAGTAAGCTTCTATTTTTAGAAATACATTTTTCATCATAAATTTGAATCACAGAATAATTTTGCTTCATGACTACACACTCTTTCTAGACCCAAATACTGGTCAATACTGTGTCGTTACAAGGGAAGCTACTTCCAGTTTAGACAGTGATTATCACCATAACAAAAACTTCACTTTTCATTTTCTCAACCCCCTTTGCCTTGTTGCCATCCTATTCCAAGATTATAGGCACAAACATCTCGGGGAGGGGGGGAGGACCTCACTTTCACTGAAAGGGAGGACAATTACTTGCAAAGATCAGCTCCCTCCAGCAAAATTTAAGGAAGAAGTATTCAAGAGGAAATAGTTCTTTGCAAATGTGTTCTGCAAATTCTTTGAGCACAACTAGCTAGAAACAGCTTTTATCCACTGCCAGGGTTTGAGCATATCTGCAGTTGTGAAGGAAACGTTTTATAATCCATAATGTGTCCCTAAACGATCCAGCTCCTTTGTGCTAGCAATTTTGAATTGATACCAGCTTGTTTATTCTTCAGTTAACGGTCCAGGTTATGTAGAAATCCCCAAACTGACTATAGATATGTATGTCTTTGACAAATCTCTCCACTTGAAGAGATTATTGCCATACTTTGCTGCAAAAAATGGTGTGTGTTTGCCTGCCAGGGGTGGAAGGGAATTTTGTTTGGTCTTCATTTTTAAGTAAACCAGCCTAATCTACATAATGATTCCCTGAATTTAACATTTCTCTGAATTTTGTGGTACTGTTCTCAGCTCAAAAATGTACTAAAATGTGTAAAAACTGAACACTTTAGCATTAAATTCATTTCGAAATGCATACACTGGGATACAACTGTCAAATACGAATTTTCATACAGATTTTAAAATGATCATCGCCATTGCAGATTAACTCAGAAACGGGATGGAACAGACTATACAAGTAAAATCCATATGGACCAGAAATAGACTTATTCATCAATCCCTAGAATATTAGGATTTATTATAGCATAAAATAGTTTTAAAATGGTCATCCATACCAATAAATGCAAAGGTGATGTGGTTGGACCTTTGGCCGAGATTTTTTCCCACAGACCTCTCCTAACGTAATGAACTGTGGTACCAGCAATGTTGAATGTTCCAGAATGTTCTATCTTCCAGTCACTATTAATAGACTGTTTGCCGGCATCTCGGAGAGCTGTAGATAACATTGGGAAACAGTATAGAAGAAAATGGTTCATTTTCCAGTTGTTCTATGAGAATATTTTTTTCCTACGCTGGTTCAGTTACAAAGCTATTTATGAATAATAAGCATAATAAAGAAATCTCAGCAAGAAAACATTTTATCTGTTTCCCAGTTGGGATAAATGATAAAAGCCACATACTTAGATTTGTCTAAATTCTTTCCATATTTAGGAAAGGGTTCAATAAAATAGTGAATGGTTGAGATAAAGGGCTGCAGGATTTAGTTCATAATCATGCAATATGGATATCACAAACTATACATTATGGATTCATTGTTTGTGTTACATGAACGCACTAGAACATGGTATTTTAAAATTAATTAGAACAGCAGCTAAGAAGATGCAATAGAATCTCATTACTGCACTCTGTGAATTTCCTGTGCCAACGTAGCTGGATCTTAAAATGTGCTTTGAACACAAGCTATTGAGCAATAGAGCTTTGAAATTACTAACTTAAAAAAGATGTGGTGATGGCAAGTAGCTTATATGGCTTTGGGGGAGAAAACTTAAGAAGCATAAGGTTGGCTTATTTGTTCCAATCCATGATAAAACTCAGGGTTGTAGTCTACTAAAAGCAAAGCCATTAACATTGTTGTTGTTGTTGTTTAGTCGTTTAGTCATGTCCGACTCTTTGTGACCCCATGGACCAGAGCACACCAGGCACTTCTGTCTTCCACTGCCTCCCAGTTATTAACATTAACATTAATGGACCCAAATTAGTCATGCCCATTAATTTCAGTGGGTCTACTTTGAGTAGTAGTTAGTTGGCTACAACCCTCAGTTTCCCGCATTCACCTCATCCTGCACCTCATTATCTTCTTACCACGATCAGGTCACAAAACTCCAACAGAGGCTACAATTAATACATCTTTCCATCAAGGGAAAGAGCTTTTTAGGCTAAGCCAATCACAAACTTGCAATCTGTGCTGTGAGGCCTTTGCAAGCCCAGAGCTCCCAGATCTTCTTTCAATAGCATGCCCCAAAGTATGGCCCACAGAAGGGCTCACGGTTATCTCTACAGCTGTGGTGGTCAACTGGGCCATAAGGCTGGGAAAATAAGGTGGAGCATGAAAGGGTCAATGGTGGTAGTGGTTGAACAGATCACACTGGATGGCAGGTGGGGTGGACATAACGGTGGTAGTCCTTATTCTCCTCTCAAGTCAGTTGTTTTCTGTCCTCCACGAGTAACATAATTTCCCTTCAATGCAACTCCCATAAGTTAAAATAACTTTATCAAGCGGTCTTGATATCACAGCCACATGAAATTCCCTGGCTTAGAATTCCAAGCCTGTCTCCCTTGGCTGTCCAATTCCTTCCTTGCTCTTTAGATTTTCCTTTTGTAAACTCTCCGACTTCTTTGTCTTTCCCCCTCAAGCTCTTTCCATTCCACTGACTCATCCATCAGTTTTCTGATTCTTAGTCCATGGCCTGCTCTGCTCATTTTGGCCAAGCACAGTGGCCCTTTGCTTCCCTAGCTCCTTGGACTTCAGCCTGCCCCACAAAGCTACTCTTGTCCCAAGGACATGTGTGAGGTATCAGTCCCAGGCAAACTGACAACTTTTTCTTCCTTCCCAGACGTTGAGCTGGAAACTGTCTGGAAACTTGGTTCCCTGAGCTGTTGGAATGTTTGTGAACACCGTATACCAGCTCTGTCAAGTGGTGTTAGAAGGTTCACTTTCATAAATCCAACATTATATAGATTAGATAAATTCATAGCACGTGATTAATTCTTATTACTTTTCTATATTTTACTCTTTGTATTTGTTGCAAGTCACCTTGAGACCTTTGTGGTATAAAGTGACTAATAAAGAACAAAAATTGAATTTGGAGTTCAGGTAGCTTATCATCTAATTCCCAACAATTCACCATATCCTTCCCCAACTTCATCAGTATGACCACCATTTAGATGTCAAACTAACAAAAACCATCAAGCAACAGGGGAGAAAGTTAACAATTAAATGCCTAGGAGTGGAAGAAATTCTTGGTCCAGCGCTGAAAGAATAACAATGTTGGCCCCAGGCAAACCTCCTTGGAGAGGAATTCTATAGAAGGGGGTTACTACTGAAAAGGTCCTCTCTCTTGTAGTAACAGGAGATGACCTAACAGGCCACGCAGGTTCAAATGTAAAGTACAGGGGTCCCAAGCTATGTAAATATTTACAGAGCAAAACCAGCCCTTTGAATTGCACCTGGAAATGTATCAGAAGCAGCACACCCAGGCCAGTATAAGTGTTATATATTTGGATTACAGGATCCTTGTTATGAGTCTGATTGATGAATTTTGCACTAGCTGTAATTTCCAGACAGTCTTCAAGAGCAGCCCCATGGGCAATGAACTGCAGTGATCTAACCTCAGTATTATTGGAGCATAGGAACAAAGCTGGTGGGTGCTCTGTGCCACAGAGGTCACGAATGCATCAGAGTAATGTACCCAGAAGCAAAGGACAAGCAACAGGAAATGATTATTATGAGACTGGGGACAGTTGTGCTCTGATGTCAGCCTCCCAGAGACAGGTGGGTAGCTGCTGTCAGAAACAAAATCCTATACTTGGTGGAAGTTGTTCTGTCCCACTAGATATGTTGAAGAAAAAACTAGAACTATTAAACTTGTTCCGTGGCCATTTCCACCCATATATCTTGGACAAATAGCAATTATCCCAATTAACATGGTCTGTTTTCCATCACCTTTGTGCTCAAAGCAGTACATCCAGCCTTCCGGCCATCAACATGACGAGCTTGATAAATAACCTGCAGGATTTGAAAGCTCACAAAGCTCTTAAGAACCTTTTTGATCATGGCGCTCATTTGTATCTAAGTTGGTGTGGTTAGTACATGTGCAAATACCTCATCTATTCTTGCGAAGTGCTAAATGTTAGCACTTACATTTCTAGACATTTTTAACTGTGGCTTTTGCAAATAGACATTAATTTGATCTTTCCTGCCAGGAATAACTTTTTTTGGCCGACTCTTTCCTCTCCCAGGCCCAATCAATCCCCAAAAGCATTTAATGAGGTCAACTCAGATATACTTCAAGGAACTGAGGGATACGCAACTTTGTCATTGCTGATATATAATTCTTCAATTTCTCTCTCTTTCTCTTTAATGTGAATCTTGAATGCCTCAGGCCCCTTAATCAGATATGTGAAGTTTGACTTGATGGCTTGATGTCATCCTCTGGACAAGACTGCCCTAAACATTCTTTCTCACTGAAATTCCATGCTTGGCATTCGTGATGTGAAAGTGCCTTAACTGCTCAGTCCTTGCCCAAATCTCTTCATAAAGTTGTATGTTAACGTGAGTCATTCCTGGCAATCAACTGCCGTCCTATCCATATTTGTACTGTTTTGTTATGTTTCTATGGGAAACAATGGCAATAGCACCATCAACTGGCGGCAAGACAACTACATTATCCAACAATCACGCATGCCACTAAGGCACAGCACAATGAATCCAAATAGCACAAAATTCCTAAAACATCCTTGCAGCATCCAGTAATGTTACAGTTCTAAGAGGTTTCTTTTTCTGATGTAATATCTCGACATTTTAAAGTCTTCTAACTAACCACTGAAAAGAAGAAGAAGAAGAGTTTGGGATTTGAAATCCCGCCTTTCACTCCCCTTCAGGAGTCTCAAAGCAGCTAACATTCTCCTTTCCCTTCCTCCCCCACAACAAACACTCTGTGAGGTGAGTGGGGCTGAGAGACTTCAGAGAAGTGTGACTGGCCCAAGGTCACCCAGCAGCTGCATGTGGAGGAGCAGAGACGCGAACCCGGTTCACCAGATTACGAGACTACGGCTCTTAACCACGACACCACACTGGCTCTCACACCACACTGGCTCTCAATAAAAGTAGATTCTTCTCCACCCAATGGACAGACAGCTTTGGTACAGGAGTACAGCAGCATGGTTGTTTCACAGCCATCTTGTTTCTGAACAATTACCAAATGAAGCCCCAAAGCACAAAATGCTGATATTTTAGGAAGTGTAGCTAGCCTATCAGATACAGGACAGTTGCACCTTATGTGGGTATTCAGCTCCAAGGATTCTGTATATACACAAAAATCACATATACCCAAACCCTTGAATTATACAATGCCAAGTTCATTCCCTCACAGCAGACAAGCCAATACTATCTTGACATAAACAGTGTCCACATTCAAAGCCTTCACAATTTGTACAGGTGGGTCATATATGCAAACAGCTCCATTTCAGGGAAATGGGGAATGCAACTCAAAATCTTCCTGTGCCCTTCAGTTTGTAAATTGCATAGCGAAGCCTGCTAAAAGTATGCTCTGGTTTTGAAGAAGAAAAGGGGCATGTGCATTACACCCAAAAAGTTGTAAAGGGGACACTTCAGTTTTAAAACGGTCAAAGCAAATTCTTTTCAACTCCAGGGGGCGAATATTTTTTTGGATGTGATCAAACCAAAGCAATCTACACACAGTTATGTGAAAGACAAAATTCTAGCTGGTCTTGCAATCTGTATTGGGACACTGTCGCCAAGTCTAGCTAAGTTTGTTATTGGTATGGAGCTTTCGTGTGCATGCATACTTCTTCCGATACCTGCATGCACATGAAAGCTCATACCAATAACAAACTTAGTTGGTCTCTAAGGTGCTACTGGAAGGAATTTTTTTATTTTGTTTTGACTACGGCAGACCAACACGGCTACCTACCGTATTTTTTGCTCTATATGACTCACTTTTTCCCTCCTAAAAAGTAAGGGGAAATGTGTGTGCGTCTTATGGAGCGAATGCAGGCTGCGCAGCTACCACAGAAGCCAGAACAGCAAGAGGGATTGCTGCTTTCACTGCGCAGCGATCCCTCTTGCTGTTCTGAGATTCAGAATATTTTTTTTCTTGTTTTCCTCCTCCAAAAACTAGGTGCGTCTTGTGGTCTGGTGTGTCTTATAGAGCGAAAAATATGGTACTTGTAACTAGAACCAAGTCTAGTGTCATCTCTTTGTACCTGCTTAGCTGATTTTATCCTGGAAGCCATCATCATGAAATTCAGCTGCATCAAGGCATGTTCCTCCTACCTGGTGATCTTGAGATGTTTTGGACTTCAATTTTCCATCATTCCTGATTGCTGGCCATGGTTGTTGGGAGTTGCAGTCCAAAATATCTCTAAGGCCTCAAGTTGAGGAAGGCTGGAGAAAGTCATGCTCTACTTGTTTAAAAACCTACCAACCTTTTCTAAGGTACTACCTTGTGGAGTGAAAATAAATCAAGACTTATGAGTTTAGAGTCACTGGCTGCATGGACTAACTGCCTCTCAGTGGCGTCAAAGCCACTGGCCATTGGTGTGCGTCTCATATGTGGGACAACTGCAAAAAAACTTTTTATTTAGTAAGTCTCTACGGCACCTTTCCGCAATTAAGTAGCAAAAGTACACAATTACAAAATAAAACCTATCAGCAGAAACAGCTACACATAAAGACCAGATAAAAATTACAGCATGAAAGCAGCAGCTAACTAAAATGCTGGAAACAGGTGAAAAATACATCTAAACAGGGGTTTTCGGTGCTGCTAGACTAGCAGAGGGGTGACTAAATCTGCTCTGCCTGAGGAGGCAGTTGCAAAGCTTAGGAGCAGTCACCAAGAAGGCCCTATTTTGTGTCCCTGCCAGATAGGTCTCACTGCTGAGCTAAGGTCCTTCCCTATAAACAGGGTTACCAAACTGTTTTGTCAAAGTGGTTATTTTACTGACTTGGGGGTGGGGCTGAAACATAGCCCATATAAGAGCCCTGGAGATTTTTTTCTGCAGCCCTCAATGCTTCTCCCCACAGAAATATTTTGGCAGCAGCAGCAGAATTTTAATGTTTATAAAATGGCTCTGTTGCACATTGTACCACTGTCCCTGGTTAAATTACTGCAGAGCAACTGTTCCAAATGTCATTGTGCTCCCAAAGGTCCTGAAAAGTTGCTTGTGGCAAGCACTGCTGCAGCGCTCTCTGCTCCGGACAAGCCATTGTCTATATCTCTTTCTGCTGCTTCGCTGCACAATAATCCATTCTATGAAGCTACGGATGCAACCACAACTGGGAAAAGCAGAAAAGCAGCAGCCAAAGCGAGTGCCCCTCATTTATGGGGGTAATCTTGCTATTCATTTTAGAGGAATTATTTTGGAGGCAATTTGGAGACAATAATTCACCTGCATTCTGTGGAGCAGATGATCGGAACTGGCTTGCAGCAGGAAAAGGATGAAAGAATTGGCATTGCATTTTTCAGGGACATCCTTTTGCCTGGGCAAGTCCTTGTCAATAGTTTTACTGGGAGGAGTGAGGGGTTCCATCCATATAAAGCACACCCAGTCCAGAAAATTCTGTTGGCTGGCTAGTAGAAGAGCTCTCTTGAAAATCTTCAAACCTCAGGTTTATGTCACAATCTGATCCCCACTAATTTGGGTCTTTATGAACTGACATTTTCAATTAAGCCCAGTTGGCAGCCAGCACTTCTCTTGTAACAGAGAAGTCACATGCTCTTGTAACAGAGAAGTCCAGGTCAACAGTCTGGCTGCGGCGTTCTGGACCAGCTCAAGTTTCGGAACACTTTTCAAGGCGGTCCCACAGACAGCACATAAGAGTAATCCATTCAAGATGTAACTAAGGTGTATGTTATTATGACCAGATCTGACATTCCAAGGAATGGATGCAGTTTATTTTATTTACAGCATTTCTGGGTCACCAAATAACCAAGGATTTTGAGGCGTTTTATACAAGTTAAAAACAACAAGTTGTTAATGCAGCAACCTCAGGTATGTGAAAATGCTCTTGGCCACTATTCCTACCTGGGCATTCAAGCTTGAAAAGAGGTCCAGGGTCACCCCAAACTGGATTTCCAAATCCTTAGAAATCCAGCCTCTAATTAGTATCAGTTCCCGTGTGTGTGTGTGTGTGTGTGAGAGAGAGAGAGAGAGAGAGAGAGAGAGCGCGCAAAATGGGCTAAATACAGGACTACACTCATTCAAATTTTTTATGTTAAAGAGAATATAATGTGCGCCCGCTTTTAATAATTCTAACCACCACAGAAAGTATCATTTTAATCCCGGTTATTAGACTTGCAAATTGATTCCGTGCATACTTATTTGCAAGAAAGCTCTGCTGGTTTCAAGGGGGCTTGTGCCTAAGTAATGATCCACAGATTTGTAGCTTTCGTGACTAAAAAAGGAGTAACTGCCTCGTATCACCTTTCAGTTTTCAGTCTACCGCTTTGGCAAATTTAGATTCCTCTAAATAGTTCCACAAGGCATAAGCAAATATCAATTGAGCATGACAACCCTTAATACTCCTAAATCTGGCTATTTTCCAAAATGTGCTTTCAGCTGCTGTCAGTTGTACCTATTGCGTTAGCACTTACAACTAAACCTGAAGCTTGGACTCCGACTGGCAATTTTTCTCTTCCAAAATAGAATTGATTCTTTGATAGATTGTAAGAGACAGCAGGCCCCACGGAATCCTCATTGTTTCCACATTTTACAAAAGCAATTCAGAACCCTCTGTTTATTGGAGGGGGGAACCTATTGATTTTACACAGTTGTATGTTTTGATACTTGTATCATTTTTTTTTAAGATTATAGTTTTTTAATCAATTATTACAATTGTCAAACAAACTGATAACAGCCTGCAAACAACGACAACAACTAAGTAAGCTTGAGAACCACCGTTTAGGATGTGCAATGGGGGGGGGGGGGAATGCTGTTTTTATCTTTCGTACCTTGGATTTAATTTTTAAACATTTCTGTCTTCTGAAAATCTTTTACCCGCACTTTGTTCATTTGGATTTAATTGCTTTGATTTGGGGTTTTCAATAAAGAAAATGGACATGGGAGAGGGAAGGTCTACCTCCTTGTGGACCACAATATGTTATTGTGCCACAGTTTGCCGGGGGCTGACTGGGGCTAATAAGAGTCCAAAATCATCTGAAAGGCCACAGGTTCCCCATCCGGAAAGTAATTACTTGCCTAAAGCTATTTAGTGACCCCAGCGTGACATTTGAACTGGGGTGTATTCCACACTCACAGTTTCTGTTTTGAATCTACGAAGAATAATTTTTTTAAAAGGAATAAAGTTTTCTATCTTTTTTTGTCAAGTACGTATTACAATTACGGACAAAACAAAACTCACCTAAGTAACTGTGAGCAGGTTTTTCTTCCACAACTTTGATTCTTCTTGCCCCTGCAGGTATCACCAATGCTTCCACATAACCTAATTACAAGATGAAATATTCCATGTGATGTTCGTAATCAACAAACACAAAAGATTTGTTTTAAAGAAATACAACAGTGTTCATGTCTGATTTCCTCTTCTTTTTATGAAGTTTTAGAATCACATTTGTCTCTCATTCTGTCAGTGTCTCTGGACTGACCCTCTGGAACCTAGATATATATTTTTTTAACTGTGTGCTTGGCACTGTTGTCTTCTTTTTGAATCAGCCAATATTAATTTATTGAATCTCCCTTGAGTTGGATAGTTCCCGGGTCAAGCAGAGAAGCTGAAGGGGTTGTCGCCGGTGCTGACTCCATGGAGCCAGAAAATATAGGTAGGGATGAAGACAGGGGGAAAGTGGGGAACCTTCACACTTCATGAAATATTTTCATGAATCTGCTTTTCTTTCTGGTCTGTGTCTGGAGCATCAATAACAGCCTGATCTGAATAGATACCATAGGGACTGCAGGGCATTCAGCTCATAGATTAGCCACAGTGACAATAATCTGGTGGCCAGCCATACAGAGGTACCTTGGTTCTCAAACTTAATCTGTTCTGGAAGTCCGTTCCAAAACCAAAGCATTCCAAAACCAAGGCACGCTTTCCCATAGAATGCGCACAGGCAAACTCGGCCGTCCAGATGTTTTGGGACTACAATTCCCACCATCCCTGACCACTGGTCCTGGGAGCTAGGGATGATGGGACTTGTAGTCCCAAATATCTGGAGGGCCAAGTTTGCCTATGCCTGCCATAGGAAGTAATGCAAAATGGATTGATCCCTTCCAGACTTTTAAAAACAACCCCTAAAACAGCAATTTAACATGACTTTTACTCTCTAACGAGACCATTGATCCATAAAATGAAGGCAATAAACAATGTACTGCAGTCACACAATCAATCAGTCAGTAGCTCAACTGGGTTCCACACAGTCACAAAAACAAAACAAAAGAGCAGCAAATACAAAAACACAAAATAAATCGCAAAAACAGACAGACCTCAGCGTAACACTCAAAACGGAAGTGTGGCACTCAAAACCAAGCACGTTTGGCTTCCCAAAAAAGTTCGCAAACCGGAACACTTACCGGTTTGCACTGTTTGGGTTCCAAGTTGTTTGAGTGCCAAGGTGTCTGGGAACCATGGGACCACTGTACTTCCAAGTAGGTGGAAGTGCCTGAGCAGTTAATGCTCTTTGTTGACTTCTGCCTTCTGGACTAGCCAGAAGGCCATCTTGGCAGTTCCATTGTTAACAGGCAGGTTGTAAGCAATGCTGGACAATCCCTTCTCACACAATGCAAAGTTCATGAATACCATAAATAAAATGGCTGTCGCCTGGTTCAACCCAGTGTGTGTTTTTGTCCTTTCTCTGACGCTGCCCCACTCTGGCAAAACGTTACCTCCTAGCTCATGCCTGTCGTATGGACTTGGATTATGGCGGCATGAAACTTTAATAGCTTGTTTAAATCCCACTGCTTTCCCACAAAACTCCCAGAATGCTTGTATTTCCAGAGACCTCAATAATTAAAATTCCCCAATGGCTTTCTCCACACTGCTCGTGAAATAATATTCTTTCAACATATTATTCCCTTTCAACAATATACATACACACTGTATAGTCTGAGGTCACCACAACCCACAAGTAAAACAAACAGCGACAACATAGCATCGTTGTTTGACATCTGTATCTTGTATCTCTCTCACCCAAATTTGTTACTGTCGGCTGATAATATAGTGTACTTCTTTTTACATTTCCCCTAAATATTTTTACCCTAAACTGCACATAGTATGTGTGTGTATTTATGTAAGGTTCAGTAACAAGTAAGAGGGCTATGTCCTATGCCGGATATCATATTTTATTTCAATTAAACCATGTTTCCTGCAACTATAAATGGGTAGCATCCAAGAGACTCACAGATGATGTTCTCACCAATCTCATCCACAAATTTCATAATCTGCACTGAGACTCATTCATAGATTCTAATTCCCTTCAAGATCAGGCCACACACATCTAATGTGTCAATGAGATTACATAATATCAATGTGCCTTTAATATCAAGAACATAAGAATATAAGAAGATCCCTGCTGGATCAAACCAACATTCCTACATGAACAGTTACGTTTCAGAAATAAACTTCCAGTGTTTACTTTTCCCCACTGTGGGGGGCAAGGAAATGGGACTCCCAGATTTCCTTCCAGACTCATCAGAAATGACTTGGCAAATTCTGAATAAAATTCTGAATAACCCTTTCCAAAATAAACAAACATAAGGCATGTGTGTTATATGTCTATACAGTGATCTACAGTTGAATGAACACAAGAGAGTGAGGCATTCCTTCAAACATTTCTTTGGGCAGAAACCACAGCAATGACACTGATTCAATGAAAACAAATAGTGCTTTATCATTAAGACCACAGATAAGCGCTGTGGTTGCAAACGTCCATAGAGTTATGCACGCATAATTCTTGAAGAAATGAATGGGATTTGTAACCGTGTAACTAGGCATAGGACTGTAGTCAGTGTTTTTACAGCCTTTTAAGTTGTTTCCATTGAGAAATATGCACCCGGCAAGCTATTTCTGAAACTCAGGGAAGGGGGAGAGCTTCATAAAAACTGGCTACTGTGTTAAAACGGAGAGAAAAAGCCCAAGTGTTCATACACAATCCCTTTTGCGTTTGTAAAGTCAGATTATGGCAAACGTGCTTAAAATCTGGGGTCTACATTAGAAGGCATTTCTGTGGTTTACGTTGGTTATTAAAACAGGAAAACATTTTTCTTTCAACAAGTACTCAGCCATGTAACTGGAAAGATTTAAACAGATTTCCTTATGGATATTTATTTTTGCCAGTGTTTTATTGGTCAGTTTAAAATCTCTATAAATATAATTTCAATATCCAATCTCTCCAACTTTCTGTCTTCTGACTTAGACCTTCAGGGTAATTTGTGATTTTGCCTCCCTTTTCCTAGATTGTCTCCATCCTAGGACACAACCGCACCTGAAGACTCAAAGCATGTCTTTAATTTTATTTTCTGAACCCCTGATTGATTTGGTAAAGATTGTGATGTTTACTGCTTTTGAAACGTCTTGGCTTCTAATTCAGTTTTTAAAAAATACTTGCTGACTTACTCTGAATATTGAAATCTAACAATTTTGAAGGCGCCTAAATTAAAGCCCCACTAATGGTTCCCCCCTCCTGTTTCAAAAATATATGCTGACAGCTGATTCTTGGGTTAGATATGGGAAACAGTGAAATCAATTAAACTTATCACTTGCATTTTGCACAGAAAAGAGAAAAAAATCTTGATTTCTGGAAGAAGTGGACTAATTTTGTAAATAATTATGATAGGATATTGGATACACCCTATTTTTTCATGCTCTAGGTGACATTATGCGTGACTTCTAAGGGCCCAAGTGTCATTCTGCCAGCAAACCTCCAACTACACCAGCAGAATGCTACTTGTTCTGTATCCTGAGGCCCCTTAGGATGGCCTCACACTAAGCAAATGACTGCATCCCTAATGCAAAATTTAAAAATTCAAATTAAAAATGTTTGCTGTTCTGCGAAGCAACACACATCAGAATCTGGACGACTGTTTAGCTTCTCAGCTATTTCATTTAGGGGGGGGAATCATATTAAGTATAAATATTGAATTCAATATCTATTGAATCTTTGGATATTTGCTCCCTTTTCTTTCCTTCATTTAATGTTTGAGCATTGGAGAGCTGCTAATCCAGATAAATGTTTATGTTCAACTATGGTAAATAAACCCAGGTATCATGTATCAAAAAGTATGCAGTGGGGTTTACTAAATACTTGTTCCCATCTGTTCCTAATCACCCCCATCTCAGCAGTCTGAAACTGGGTATAAGGAAAGCCTTTTCTTGCCCTTATCTGCTTATCGTGAATGGAATGCTACCATTTAATCAACACAAAATATGAAAAGGTACTAATTGATTTATCTAATGCAGAGTGCTCATTACATTTACAAATTTCTGTAAAAAAGCATTCAATTTGAAAGGTTGGGGGTTTTTTTACCTGCTCCCCGAGTGTGATTAAAATCTCCTTTAACAACTCTGCACGACTTCCCATCTCCATTGCAGACGCCACAGTGGTCTTCCCATGCCAAAGATCCCAGGATGCCATCACACCCAAACTTCTGGAGGCAAAAAGGAAGCATCACAACATTTTCACGGAAGGCTTTGCTATGCCTCTCAATGTAGCTTGCAAGTATTAATATTACAATATAAGGAACTGACTCTGAATAGCCAAAATAGACATGAAGTTAATGGCGTATCTGGCCCTTATATCCTTGCCCCTCCCCACTTTTTGTTAAATAGCAGTTGAGAAGGACTGGGGTTGGGTGGACTTCTTTGCTTTCTTCTTCTGGACTCCCCCCGCCCCCGGTCGTTGCTAAGTGCCCCCATCCATCTTGCATCCCTCTACAGCAGGGATGTCCAACAGGTCGATCGTGATCTACTGGTAGATTCCCACAAGGTTTTAGTAGATCACAGGTCGATCCCTGGCTCCCTTTCCTCAGCATCGTTGAAACTGACTCCTGCCCCCTTGCACCGGCCTCCATTTTGTTGTCTGATCAGTGGAAGGGAAGGCGGAGCTATCTCTCTGTGGCTGTTTTCATTCAAAGCGATATTATTGTGAGTGACTTTTCCCCTTTGACCCTTGCCTTTAACCTCCCCCCCCCCAACGGAACTTCCCTCCTAAGAAAGTATTTGTATAAAAACCGGGCTTTCTTCCTCCCTAAAAAAAGCTCAAGAACTTCGACCTGAACCCCCCCCCAAAACAGGGGTAGATAATTGCCAGATTTTAATTCTGAAAGTAGATCGCAGTCTCTTGGCCAACCCTGCTCTACAGGATAGCACAGTTGGTAGAGCACAAGACTCTTAATCTCAGGCTCATGGGCTTGAGCCGCACACTGGGCAAAGGATTCTGGCATTGCAGGGGGTTGGACTAGATGGCTCTTGTGGTCCCTTTCAGCTCTAAAATTCTATGATTCTTTGATTCCTAAGCAAAGAAAGGCAACAGTTATGCCTATCAGTCTTTGGTTGCATCCATAACTCTTCTTAAGTCAATGGGGAAGGGAAAGAGAGATTCATGTAAAATAAAATATAATCCTAAAGCAAGTGACTAAAGGAACTGAAAACCCACGATTGTTTAACAGTAAGAGATTAACACTGAAACCCTATACATTTTGCTCATAAGTTACATTTTCAATGAAGCTTACTCCCAGCTAAGTAGGCATAGAAGGGAAAGGACTCCTAGACAGTTAAGTCCAGTCATGGGGTTGCGGCGCCCATCTCGCTTCAAGCGGAGGGAGCCAGAGTTTGTCCACAGACAGCTTTCTGGGTCATGTAGCCAGCATTGACTAAACCGCTTCTGGCACAACAGGAAACCAGAGCGCACGGAAACGCCATTTACCTTCCCGCTGCAGCAGTACCTATTTAAAGGTAAAGGTAAAGGTACCCCTGCCCGTACGGGCCAGTCTTGCCAGACTCTGGGGTTGGTGCGCCCATCTCACTCTATAGGCCGGTGGCCAGCGCTGTCCGGAGACACTTCCGGGTCACGTGGCCAGCATGACATCGCTGCTCTGGCGAGCCAGAGCCGCACACGGAAACGCCGTTTACCTTCCCGCTAGAAAGCGGTCCCTATTTATCTACTTGCACCCGGGGGTGCTTTCGAACTGCTAGGTTGGCAGGCGCTGGGACCGAGCAACGGGAGCGCACCCCGCCGCGGGGATTCGAACCGCTGACCTTTCGATCGGCAAGCCCTAGGCGCTGAGGCTTTTACCCACAGCGCCACCCGCGTCCCAGTACCTATTTAGCAACCCACAAGACTTTCAAAGGTCTTTTACTTCACCGAAGAATAAAAGCTCAGCAGAGGTAGTCCTTCATCATGCTGTTGAGGTGGTTGAAAGAGAAGTGGGCATAACAGGATGCTTCTCCCTTCAAGGTATGCAGATGAGGAACAAGTCCCCCATCACAAGGAGGGACTATAAACACTGATGTTTTAGGAAGATGCAGAACCCATAGAGACCAGAAAGAATGCATATGGCAAGTAGTAAATTGCCCCACCCCCACCCATATCCCACAAAGGCAGACTAATGTTTAAAAGCAGGATTCAGGGATGCAAACATTCAAGAAATACTGCACAATAAATAGATATTAAAACTTGGCTTCTGAACGTTGATTTACCTGACATCTGCCATTTGCACATATATCCATTTCCTGATGACCGCATGGAGTTCCATCCATCACTTTCTCCGTTATTAGTATAGGCTGGTCTTTTCCATTTGGAGAGCAAAATAATGCACAAGGTTTTTCTGTTCGAGTAAGCGGAAACCAGGTAAGCTTGATGAACCTCATTTCGTAGATACAAAATTCTGCTTGTACTGGTTGCAATACCAAGCTACATTTCTGCTATCTTCCAGATGGGAATTATGGACACCTCTTCAGATGTTTTACATCAGAGTTAGGTCAACATGCAAGGAAGGCAGCAGTGGGAAGCAAGCTTGCAAACTCCAACCCTACCATGATCACCATACTGGTCACCTCCACAAGTTTGAAGGCAAATATTGGAGTCTCCTGTACTTGTACATGTTCTCTATGGGTTTTAAAGGTAAAGGTAAAGGGACCCCTGACCATTAGGTCCAGTCGTGACCAACTCTGGGGTTGCGGCACTCATCTCACTCTATTAGCCGAGGGAGCCGGCGTACAGCTTCTGGGTCATGTGGCCAGCATGACTAAGCTGCTTCTGGCGAACCAGAGCAGTGCACAGAAACGCTGTTTACCTTCCCGCCAGAGCGGTACCTATTTATTTACTTGCACTTTGACGTGCTTTCGAACTGCTAGGTTGGCAGGAGCAGGGACCGAGCAATGGGAGCTCACCCGTCGCAGGGATTCAAACTGCCGACCTTCTGATCAGCAAGTCCTAGGCTCTGTGGTTTAACCCACAGCGCCACCCGTGTCCCTTCTATGGGTTTTAGAACCCTGGAAAAACAGTACTTTGATCTCCAAGACATGCACAGCAATGGAAAAGGACAGTTGGCACCCCACCTGAAGGATAGTTTTCAATTCTCCATTGAAAGGGCTTTCCCTATTGGCTTTCCCCAATGGCTGAAGGAGGACAGCAACCTGGGCAAGGCAGAACTGGGTGGGTTTAGTGCTGTATGACTGAGCTTTCGCTGTCCTCCTCATCCGATGGAGGTTCAGCGCTGGCATTTCTTTGAAAGATGTCCCTTCATCGAAGCAATCCAGAGAAGAAAGGGGAGAGCAGGGGTTAGAGAGAACAGAGGATGTGAAGGATCAGAGTGAATCCTTCTAGGAAGGTGCCTAGAAGCCAGAGCAGGGTTCCCCAAACTTAGGTCTCCAGCTGTTTTTGGACTACAACTCCTACCAACCCTAGCTAGCAGGACCAGGGATCAGGAAAATGTAGTTCAAAAGTAGCTGGAGACCCAAGTTTAGGAAACATTGGGCTAGGAGATAGGCACAGGTAAAAGAAAAAGTGTATGAAAGAAGACAGGGGAAAAACGTTTTCAAATAGGCCTGAAGAGAAGTAACAGCAGGAACAAAAAGAAGCAAGCTAGCTGCTTATAATGGAGGCAGGAGCTAAACCAAAAGGTTGCTTTTTGTCTTCTGCCGGTGGGAGGAGCCATCAAACCAGCCCACCAACCCTTCACTGGGAATGAGAAAATGGCAGTGGAAGGTGCAGAGCTACATCCTCTTCTCTATTGTGTGTTTACTTAACTCTGATGCAGAGCACCTGAAGAGGGTTCGAGACATGCAATATTAAAACGAATGAGAGCTACACAAGATCGCAAACTCCCTCTCATTTTAGTAGGTTAAGCACAAGGAAAGCTCTCCTTCCAAGCAGACTTACTAATGAAGGGTATACACTAAAAGCTTCCTTGGTCTTCTGCAAAGAGAATGGATGGGTTGAGACATAAAAAGAGAGTAATTTTCAGTGAGGGACTCTTCCCAAATGAAAACAAATCAAGGGTACCCTCTGCCGGAGAAGCACAAATGTTGGCTTGGCTTCCAAGCCAGATATTATTTATAGTGGCTGAGGATACCTCAGCAATGTTCTCTGGAATTTGGGAAAAGGCAAGCATGTTCTCCAATAGCCTGCAGAAGGTAATAAAAGTTTATTTTGAGCAGCTGATGTATCTTCTTCTCTCCAAACCTCAGAACAAATTAGAGAAGACCCTCTCGGTCCCTCAGTGCTCTTTTCACAAGCAGAGGTTTGGGAGGAAAGGTCAACTCTTTAATTTGTGCTGCAGTTTGCTGAAGTTAAGAAGCACTCGTCTCTCCTTGCTGCTCAATAGAGAATTGAACCATTGTGGGGTTTTTTGGTACCTTCTGCAAACTGCACAACAAGTGACAGCTCTGCAGAAGTGATTTGAGGGCTGCCGCATGCCCTGCTCAGTGGGGACATGTCCCTAGCATGTGTTTAAAGCTTATTCAATTCACCTTAAATACAAAAGGATTAAAAGTTATTTTCTTGACCTCATAACTAAAACTCTCTTTCCTAAACTAACCACATTTGATACTCTGTCTGAATAATATTCGCATCAAATAAAAAGAAGAAATCAGTTTCATCCACACATCCCTTTGGCCCTTCGTTAAAGGGACAAAAGTGGTTGTTACTGTAATCCAGTGATCTTTTCTTCTCCAGGTGTGGGAACTCTATTGGGGCATTTGTATAGAATTGGCACACCCAAAAGCACCAAGTGATGAGAGCCTAACCCATCTTTTGAAAATGCAGGAGGTATAAGTGAATGGCATTTATTCACAATCAGACATGTATCAATAGGACACTATTTTCTGTTAAATCTCATCATAGTTAATGGAATTTGCATAGCATAATCCATTGACACACAAAAAAAGACTATATCAAAGCATAAATGCTGTCCTTCTGACTATTTGAGGCATTTGGGGTTCAAATCCTGCACTTTCTACGGGAGCAATGTTATTTTGTTTGCAGAGTCATACGCCACTGACATTCACGTGAACTGTGTGAATTTCTGTTTCAAATCTTATCAGCCTCTTATCACTTGTTTCAGGTTATGATAGGACAGTCCTAAATATTAAGCACAGGAGGGAAAATTGAGCCTCATCAAATATAAAGAAGTTAGATAAAATCTGTAGGCGAAATCTACATTTCATTTAATAAACGGTTGGTTAATTCATAACATTGTGACATATCCTCGAATACTGGCATAGCTTATTATCACGAGTGTTATTCATCTTCAGGCTTTACATTAACAGAACAAAAACAGCTATTTTCTTTGTAGAAAAGGCATATGGTAATTTGAAGCCAATGTAGAGTTGATAATGTAGAGTTGATAATGTTCACATCCCAAACAGGGTAGTATGTAAAATATTTCTATTTTTTTAGACCATCAAGATAGGACCATTGGTTCATCAAACTCAGAATTGTCTATTCCTACAACGGGGCTCAGGAACAATCTGGCTGATGGGCCAGATCCTGATTTTCCTCACCTCCCACAGGCCACAATGATAGATGGGCCTGTCAATCCTCAGACTCCACTATGATGCCAGTTAACTGAACCTCAAAAGGAAAGAATGGGATGAACACATTAAGGATGCTCCGATTTCTTCCTTTATTCTTTTGTGTCCCAGCTTGAATCCAGCTTGTAGATGCAAATAAACATTTTTCCTTTGGAGTCTGTGTTGAGTTCAAGCCTTCCCCAACCTGATGCTCTCAAGACAATTTGGACTATAGTTCCCCCTCCTGCCAGCTGCAGCCGATGGGATTTGTAGTCCAAAACTTACAGAAGGCACAAAATTGGGGAATGCTACAATATACAAAGGATTTAGGTTTGGCAATCTGTATGTTGGATTTTAAAGAACATATTCCATGGCCAACTATGATATACATTAGTTGCGGTTGCTTGCCAAAATACAGTGCAAGGTATGTAAAACATTTGAATGCTAAAAGCCATGCTTCCTTCTTCTCCTTTGAAAAAATCCACAGTCTGTCTTCTTATTTCTTTTGTGTACCTGGCCTGACAAGTATGAAGCTGGATTACACAGAGATAGACTCACTGTAGTATTATGTAAACTGAAATTATTACATAAAAAAAAGAAGAAGACTTGAGTCGTCAGAAGAAGAGTTTGGATTTGATATCCCGCTTTATCACTACCCTAAGGAGTCTCAAAGCGGCTAATCTCCTTTCTCCTTTCCCTTCCTCCCCCACAACAAACACTCTGTGAGGTGAGTGGGGCTGAGAGACTTCAAAGAAGTGTGGCTGGCCCAAGGTCACCCAGCAGCTGCAGGTGGAGGAGCGGAGACGCGAACCCGGTTCCCCAGATTACAAGACTACCGCTCTTAACCACTCCACTACACCACGCTGGTCAGGTTGTTTTTTTGCTTACATTTACAGGGCAAAATATCCTCTTGAATTATATACATGGAACCTTACAAAAGAACAATATGAATGGACTCTCTGTGCCCTTACCACAGCAAAAAGACTGATACTGATGAATTGGAAAAATAAAAATGCAGCTCCCTTCTATGACTGGATTGAGGACTTATACAAACTCGCAACATATGAACATCTTGCATATAAACGCAGACTTGCCATGGGCAAATTCAATGATATTTGGAATCCATTCTTACAAACACTGTAATAATTAAGATCTGGTGAAGTACAATAGCAGTCTTCAGATAGGTAGCCTTGCTGGTCTGACGCAGTAAATAATAATAATAATAATTTTTTTAAAAAAAATCCGAAGAAGTGTGCATGCACACGAAAGCTTATACCAGAACAAACTTAATTTGTCTATAAGGTGCTACGGGACAATTTTCTTTATTTTATTTATTTTTATTTTAATAGCAACCTTGTAAAGTATACAGTTTTGGTTTTTTTTCCCCTCCCCCCTTTATTTTCCTTTCCACATGGGTTCTGCTTCTCTTTTTCTTTCTCTCTCTTTTATTTATGTCTCACCATGTTCAGTGCACATGTAATTATGTACTTTTTGAACTTTCAGTAAAGATGTTTATTTATTTATTTTAAACAAAGGTTGTCTTTTTTTGCTAATGTGTGAATCACTCGCAGTAGCATAACACATATCAGCACAATGCTAGCAGCAGAAATGTGAGATAGGCTTACCTTCGTCAATAACAGCCTGCCACTGGTGGATATGTTTCTGATATGGTGCCCTTACACTGAAGACCTGACATTGCCAGTCCCTGAACGCAGGCACTCCAGGGGGACAAGAGGGATTCTTACATATTTTGTACTGTATTCTGGAACCGTGGCATTCCCCCGCTTCATGAGCTGGACTAGGGAAGACAAAACCAAAATAGTAAACTTGTTTGCAGGGGATCTTCTGAGAACCTTATACAGCAGGAACAGATTCCTCCCCCCCCCCGCATTGTTCTTTGTAGTCAGAGATAACATCAGTGATTATCTCTAATCGGTTAAAGGCTTGCCTTTAAGTAGCAGTTAAAGGTACTCAAGAAGAAAGGGAAATCTAGACCAGGGGCCAGCAAACTTTTTCAGCAGGGGGCCGGTCCACTGTCCCTCAGACCTTGTGCGGAGCTGGACCATATTTTGGAAAAAAAATATGAACACATTCCTATGCCCCACAAATAACCCAGAGATGCATTTTAAATAAAAGGGCACATTCTACTCATGTAAAAACACACTGATTCCTGGACTGTCCGTGGGCCAGATTTAGAAAGTGATTGGGCCGGATCCAGCCCCTGGGCCTTAGTTTGCCTTCCCATGATCTATACCATCCTTTCTCAACCTGTGGGTCCTCAGATGTTGTTGAACTACAACTCCCATCACCCCTAACTAGCAAGGCCACCCCTAGCTAGCAAGGCAAGCCTTCCTCCTTCCATCACAGATTATAAGAGAGAGAGGAGTGTTGAATTTGGAGTCCCTGCACATGCAGTGAAAGGACTCACGTGCAGAGAAGGGTAACCAAGATGATCAAAGGTCTGGAAACCAAGCCTTACGAGGAAAGGTTGAAGGAGCTCGGTATGTTTAGCTTGGAAAAAAGGAAACTGAGAGGAGATATGATAGCCATCTTCAAATATCTCAAGAAATATCTCAGATATCACATGGAAGAGCAAACAAGCTTGTTTTCTCCTGCTCTGGATGGTAGGACTCAAAGCAATGGCTTCAAGTTACAAGAAAGGAGATTCCGACTAAACATCAGGAAGAACTTTCAGACTGCAAGAGTTGTTCGGCAGTGGAACGGTCTCCCTTGGGAGGTTGTGGACTCTCCTTCCTTGGAGCTTAATACCAGAGGTTTGATGGCCATCTGTCATGGATGCTTTAGCTGAGATTTCTGCATTGCAGGGGTTTGGATGAGATGACTCTTGGGATCCCTTCCAACACTACAATTCTATGAGTCTATGACAGTTTTCATAGATCATGGGGGGAATTCAATATTACATTCTTTTGATCATTCTGTTTACACAAACTTTTCTGCTTACCAGATGGCTCCCAGTACGTTTCCAAGCACAATTCAAGGTGTTGGTGCTGACCTTTGAAGCCCTAAACAGCCTCGGCCCAGTATACCTGAAGGAGCATCTCCACCCCCTTCATTCAGCCTGGACACTGAGGTCCAGCTCCGAGGGTCTTCTAGCGGCTCCCTCAGTGTGAGAAGTAAAGCTACATGGAAACAAGGCAGAGGGCCTTCTCGGTAGTGGTGCCCGCCCTGTGGAAAGCCCTCCCATCAGATGTCAAGGAAATAAACAACTATCTGACTTTTAGAAGACATCTGAAGGCAGCCCTGTTTAGGGAAGTTTTTCATTGTATTATCACATCATCATTATTATTATTATTATTATTATTATTATTATTATTATTATTACTACAGTGGTACCTCAGGTTAAGAACTTAATTTGTTCCAGAGGTCCGTTCTTAACCTGAAACTGTTCTTAACCTGAGACACCACTTTAGCTAATGCGGCCTCCTGCTGCACAATTTCTGTTCTCATCCTGAAGCAAAGTTCTTAACCCGAGGAACTATTTCTGGGTTAGCAGAGTCTGTAACCTGAAGTGTCTGTAACCTGAAGTGTCTGTAACCCGAGGTACCACTGTATTATTATTATTATTATCATTCTGTTGGGAGCCAGCCAGAGTGACTGAGGAAACCCAGCCAGATGGGCGGGGTATAAATTATTATTATTATTGAACAACCCCGGCTCTCCTCCCTCTGTGCAATGTTCTGGGGGTTCTTCTGACCCTCCAGAGCAGATTTGGGGGAGCTGCAGTGGTTGGAGGGGGAAGCCCTGTTGCATGAGCGGGATCCCCTACCCTGGCTTCCTCTTGGGTTGGTTGAATCTGGGCCACGGTGTCCACAGTGCATAGCCGGATTATGGCTAATATGTATACAAGCTCCGTGGTTACAAGCCTCTTATTTATACTCTGTTGTGAACAAGACATGGAATTACAATTGGAGAATCGGGGGGATAGGGCTAAGTAGGCAAGGTTTGGTTTCATTCATTAACCACGTTAATTAGTTCAGCCTGATTTGTGTTGGGGTCTGGGGGGGGAACAAGGTGTCCCCCACCTCAATGTCCCCTGGGTGCAGCCCCTCGACCTCCAACGTCCATGCATTTAGCATGGATGTAAAAAGAAGACTTCTAAGCACATTCTGCTGAACACACTTAGAAGCCTTGTCATTGCAAGCCCTGCATTATGGGTTTTAATTGCTTACTGTATCCTAACCTGGGATGAAGGAGAGGCTAGAAAGAGTTTCGGCAAATAAAGAAGACTTGCCAATATGTAGTGCATCTGTGCACAACCAGGTTGGTACAGCTATATTAGTAAATAATATTGCAAGGACAAAAAAAAAAAAAGCTGCAGCTGTTGTTATCTACCCTGAGCATCTACGCTGTCGGCTGCTGACTCCAGTGTTGCAGGTTCTGCTGCAAGTGGTCCATGCGCTCCATTCGCCCTCCATGCGTCCAGCGAATGATGTCCTACTGGTACATTCTCCAGCTTTGCACCACTATTTAAAAAGACAATTTTCAGATTAATGTATGTATGTATGTACGTACGTATGTATGTATAGGGGACACATTAGCAATAATTCATTGCAATAATTCTGTTCCAACCATATGCCACATTGAAAGGGTAACAATTTTAGCTCTGATCCAGCACCTGTCGGTACATACATGCAACAGCTCTCTGTATTCTCAGCTCACTACTTAGAAGGAAAACCCGAACCAGAAAGAAAATTGTCAGGTCCCACAACTGCTTCTCTGCCCATTTTGATGGGAGTGCAAGGCTAACATTGGAATACATAATGCACATCTCATTCCCCTTCTCCCTCAAACCTACTATTTGGATGAATCCTGTAACAATTCATGCCTATTGACAAAGCTATCATATTCCTAAAGTCTGGGCATTTGGTACTCAAAGGGACTTTCACATTTTCTTTTTGGAAGTCTCGTTTTCCCCCATTGCTGTAGAATGACTGTGCTTCCTGTTAATCAAGTAGTAATAGGACAATTAGAGTTGGGGGAGAAATTTCTACAGTTCACATTTTACTACAAACCAACTGAGTTTGCATTTCCCAAACCAATATGCAAACCAAAATACAGCTGTTTTTCAAATCCACACTGAATTTGTGTTAAAATTTATGTTCAAGTTCTTAAAAAAAAAAAAAAAGCAAAAAAAAGGGTTCATAGTAGTGGGAAAGTGCACACAGAAATGTGTATATTTGTGAAAATAATGTACAAAAATATTTTCCAGAAGCACAATCTAAAATACTGTATTTAGAAATGCAGCATTTTAGAAGGAGTTATGGTACATACTATGTAGTTAAGGCTTAGCCTAACTTGACCTGGTTATCTTAGAATTTGAGGTCCATGTAATGCATTGTGGGGACATCATGGCTGCAAAATATATACCATATTTTTCGCTCTATAAGACGCATCAGACCATAAGACGCACCTAGTTTTTGGAGGAGGAAAACAAGAAAACAAGAACAGCGATCCCTTTTGCTGTTCTGGCTTCTGGGATAGCGGCACGAAGCCTCTTCAGGGCAGTGAGATAAAGGCTTCCCCTGCCCTGAAGAGGCTTCGCACGGCTAAGCCAGAACAGCAAGAGGGATTGCTGTGAAGCTGTTATGACTCCTGGGATAGCTGCGCAGCCTTACTTTTTAGGAGGGAAAAAGTGTGTCTTATAGAGCAAAAAATACGGTATATATGGGAATGCCATAACGCGTGTAAACAGCTTGACTGCGTCTTGGACCCATCGCATGACAGGAACACACCTTCCTGTTGGCCTCTGGTGCTGCAAGGAACGCTTCCTCTGCCATTGGGCCCTGTCAACTTGCCTAGCTACCTAATAGCAGCCATTTTAAGCCTCTGCGAGGAAACTGAATTTGGGCAGAAACCAAGCATATTGCCCTAGAGTGGGGGTTACACTGACCCAAGTATGTATACTTAACAATTGCAGTCACTCCAGATTGGACAAGCACAGAGACAAAGCAGACACCATACTTGCACTTGCTTCAATTTAAATCCATGTGCCTGCCTGACCTTTTGTTCCCACTGAAAATATATATGGATTTTCTTCACTTTATGACTCCACATAGTCAAAAGCATGCACAGCTTGCGCAAGACTCATGAATATTTCCCATTAAAGAGTTATTTTTATGCTACTGTTATAATAAACCAGGACAATAATTCCGGACGAATAATACGGTGCTTTGGGAATTCTTAATAGGCACTTGAGATGCATTTGGTAACATAAGTTTTTAAACATCTTTGTATTAAAAAGACATACAAGTGCAAAATCCATCAGACAGATACGTTACGAGGATTTATAATATTCTGGGGGTGAGGCTTTGGGACAAGAACTGAACTGATTACAGTAATCCAGAAATAAGGGAGCCGGTTTGTCAGATAAATGTGACCAACAACTTTCCCATTGATTTTAATAGTTTTGGATTTCACACAATACTATTTATTTCATTCAGTTGCATTTTCCTTCTGAAAAAGGGATCTCAGTTTCAAGTACTGGATGTGCTTCATAATGGAATGAGAAAACGAGGTGCCAGTTTTTATCCTGCAGCGTGACCATAAAGAAGTATTTTTATTCTATTATAAAATATAGTTGTATGAAATTGCCATGCATAATATACACGCAGAAGCACTTGAAATTGGGTCAGGAATACAGAAAGAGTAATACATTGCATGCACAGAGGAAAAAAGACAACCTATTTCTTACAGCCTAATAAATATGTTATCCTGAAGTTCTCATCTTACGCATTTCATCATGGGCCAAAGAATTACTGGGAAAGATACTAGAGTCCCATTGTATATCGGTGATGGCTTCAATAGTTAAATCAATCGATTTGTTAGAGAAAATGAAACTTAAAAACTTTTTAATCAACCAAAGGTCGACCCAATTAACTGGGCTTCAGATTAATTCAAGCACCTTTCAAACCTGCCGTTGGAAAGTACTATTTAAACAGTCACTATCTATACAGAATGCCACTACCGAATATCAGGAGGGGGTGGGGTTGCGGGCTCACGACCCCGCCCACTCTCCCGCGGGGCTGTCCCAGCCTCGCGGGAGCCAGGGATTCCCTTACTTAGCATATCCTCCCGCCGCCAGCCAATCGGCTGGCGGTGGGGGCGGGCTTAACCGGGGCCATTTAAGGCCAGGGCAGCCCTCGGCTCGCCCCTTCTCTCTTCGTTCACCACACGTTTTGCATCGCCTCTGGTTTTGCATCGCGTCTCACGTGGTCTTCCTCTTCGCTGGCGGGGATTTAAATCAGCCCGTTCTTCCTCTTGGGCTCCGGAGCTTGCCGCCATCCAGCTGATCATCCCGCCGGCCAGCTGATTTTCCGCCGACTGCCTTAGCATCCCGCTGGTAAGCGGATCCTCCCGCTGGCCAGCCGCTCTTCCTTTTGGGCTCCCGAGCTTGCCGCCAGCCAGCTGATCAGCCCGCCGGCCAGCAGATTTTCCGCGTTTAGCCTGCGATCTTCCCGCCGGCTGCCTTAGCATCCCGCTTGCAAGCGGATCCTCCCGCTGGCCAGCCGCTCTTCCTTTTGCGCACCCGAGCTTGCCGCCAGCCAGCTGATCATCCCGCCGGCCAGCTGATCATCCCGCCGGCCAGCTGATCATCCCGCAGCCGTTCTTCCCGCGGGGAAGACGTTCTCCTGCCGGCCAGCCGATCGTCTTGCCGACCAGCGGATCCCGCCGCAGCCTCAAAATACTCACCGCGGCCTCCCCCTTGTACCTCCCGCCGCCGCTGGAGCCTGCACGCCCCGCAAGAGATTTTCCTCTGGTCGCCGGAACGCGGAAGCTTCGCCTCGCGCCCAGGTCGTATCGCAGCTAATTTGGAGGGGATTGTTGGCCAGGTCGGGAGTAGGGTTTTACAAAGGTTGCTTATTCTGTTTCGCCGCTTTTGCGGAAGCCTTTAATTCGTTGTGTGCCTTTTCCCCCTCTTTGCCGGTTGCTAGCGTTTCGTTGCTAGGCGACCGGCGCCATCTTAGGAGCCACGTGCTCTGCCTAGCGGCCGCCATCTTACTGCAGGCAGACCCCGTGGGTACATCCCCCCCCCCACTTTCAGTTGCAAGCTTGCCTAGTGCCAGGCTTCAATTGCAACGTTTTTTGCCTTATTGCAGCTTTTGTTCTTTTGGTATTTTGTCCAGCCTTGTCCTTTGTGCTTTGTCCTTCCTTCACAGGACCTTGGGGCGAATAACTTATTAGGATACAAAGCCAGCTCTGGGCTTTTCAATCAATATTCTGAATTTAATTAATTTAGCAGTGGTGACTCATTAGTAGTTGGCTGACCCCTTCTCCTTGCAACAGGGGAAATTTCACAGATCCTGTGTATAAACTGTGAGGCGCTATATATACAATAATAAATTGGATAGATAGTTGCATAAGCGAATAATTAATAATTAAATATATAAAATAAATAAAATAAAATAAAATAAAATAACAGTTAAATTATATTAAATCACGACGGTAATAGCAAAAATAATACTATTAAAAAATTAAATAAATAAATAAATAAATAAAAATAAATAAATAAATAAATAAATAAAATAAAATCATAAATAGATAAATTAAAAAAAAACTGAATTAAGCAGAAAGCTAATAAGTGGCGAGTGGCGCTGTGGGTTAAACCGCTTAGCCTGGTCTTGCTGATCTGAAGGTGGTGGGTCAGATTCCTGCACGTACGTAATATCTCTTGCCCATATTGAGTACTGAGTCTGCCTTAACATGGAGGGCAACGGCAACCCCCAAGCGCCTCAGCATGGCAACGCATTAGTGCCAATGGCTCCTTGTAACCCTCAGGCAATGGCACAGCTTTTTTCCGCGCTGCAAGCGTTCTACGCGCAATGCAGGGCCCCTATTACCCCTTCGCCTAACATTGTGGAGGTGTCCCAGGATTGCATTCCGGATACGCCTCCCAGCCAGCAATGTCAGGATGGTCCTTCTACTAGCACAGCTGGCACTGAACAACAGCCCGGCGGTAGGCCCCAGACACGCCAGCAGACTGCGCGTGCACTTAAATCTAAGGCTGGCCCCCAGAAGAGTAAGGCGCCCGCTAAAAAACCTAAAGCTAGTGCAAAAAAGGCTGGGCCTTCAGTCCCTGCCCATGCTGCGCCCCGTCCAGAGGTCATGGATGTCCCCAGTGTCTTTCAGGATAACCCAGCTGAGCATAGTTCTTCGGACGGGTCGACATCGGAGGAGGAGCTTCCCCCGCAGCAGGCGGTCCCGGCGGTCAGTGACCCAGAGCCGCGGAATGTGGGTTCGCATGGAGGGAAGCGGAAGTCCAAGAAGAAGCACAGGTCCAAGAAGAGCAGGAAACAGGACACGTCGGATTCTGACGATGAGACAGGTACTTCCTCTTCCTCTGGGGAGGATAGTGATGCGCCGTTGGGGACGTACTGGGGGGAGGGGGAAGACACGGGACTTCCCCAGTGGATGCACGAAAGGCGGGCCAATTCCCATCGGAAGGCCTTCAATGGCACCCTTGATTGGAAAGGCGGGGCGTTAGTGGAAGACGTTAAAGTCTCCACTCACTTGGCCACTGACTTTGTCCCGGGGAACCACCTTTCTAAGTGCAAGAGGGACAAGATCCTTAATGGTGATTTCATTGACATGTTTTCCTTGTTACCTCCAGTGCAAGTTAAGGGGAAAGGGGAAAAAAGGAGATACTATGGTAGGAAAAGATACAGGTCGCCCAGGGTCGAACGCACATTCGAGAACTGGCTTAACGGCTATCAGGTTTTTATGGCAGTAGTGGCAGGTGGTTACCCAAAACGCGGCATGCATCTGGCGGCGTACCTGGCGCATGTCAGGAGAGCGCGCGAGCTCGCAGGAGATGAGGCAGCTATATCGTATGATGAGGACTTCAGGAGGAATGCCTCGCTTCTGTCGTCCACACGTTGGGACCAAAAGGACAATAATTGCTGGATGGAGCACGTGGGTCCCAACATCGAGAAAAAACCTCAGGATCAGTCGAAGTCCGGTAAGGTTGAGACAAAACGCCGGAGGCATTGCTGGGACTTCAATAAGGGGGCCTGTCAACGCGCCACCTGTAAGTATCTGCACGAGTGCGATAAGTGCTTGGGCAACCACCCCGCTATTCACTGTTATAAAGGGAAGCAGCAGCCCTTTCAAGGTGGCAGGGGGAACCTCAACCAAGGGAGTCGGGGCCCCCCCCGCCGGACCTTCAGGACCCGCCCAAGGGCCTGCTGCGGCTCGATACTAATTGTTCTTTAGGTCTGGCACACTCTCCGATAAAATTACAGCCGTTAAGAGTGTTGCTGGATCTCTACCCTAATAGGCAGGCGGCTCGCATGCTAGACGAAGGGTTTTCCCAGGGTTTTAGAATCCCAGTTGTTTGCTCCCCCAATGCAGCATGCCCTCCAAACCAAAAATCAGTGCTAGAGAGACCTGACATCGCCCTTAAGAAAATCAGGAAGGAAATTACCGCAGGAAGGGTTGCCGGCCCCTTCGAGTCACCCCCTATCGAGAGGCTGCATATTTCACCGCTGGGCATTGTCCCAAAAAAGGCCCCTGGGGAGTTTCGCATGATACATAACCTGTCCTACCCCAAGGGAGCCTCGGTAAATGACGCCATTCCCCAAGAAATGTGCACGGTGAAATATGCATCATTCGATCAAGCTGTAAAACTGGTTAGGGGATTTGGCAGGGGCGCCTTTATGGCGAAGTGTGATATCGAGTCAGCATTCCGCCTTCTTCCAGTTCACCCAGAGGACTATCGCTGGCTTGGCTTTAAATTTCAGGGCGCCTACTTCATCGACAAGGCGATGCCGATGGGGTGTTCGATCGCCTGTGCGGCCTTCGAGACCTTTAGCACCTTCCTCGAATGGGCCTTGAAATTTAGAACAGGCATGCAGGGGGTGGGGCATTACTTGGATGATTTTATTTTGGTGGCTAGTAGCGAGAGAGATTGTGGCACCCTGCTCCAGGCCTTCGAGTCCCTAGCAAGTGATCTGGGTGTACCTTTAGCAAAGGAGAAGACGGAGGGCCCGGTAACCACCATGACTTACCTGGGTATTGAACTGGATACCGTTGCCCAAACCTCGCGCCTACCAGCCGAGAAGTTGTCCGCCCTTAGGGAGCTTATTGAGCAGATGTTGCCTTTAAAAAAGGTCACCCTCAGGCAAATTCAATCGCTTTTGGGGCACCTCAACTTTGCCTGCCGAGTGGTCTCCCCCGGTCGCCCCTTTTGCGGCCGGTTAGCTAAGCTGTCCGCGGGACTACGGTCCCCTCACCACAGGGTACGCCTCTCTAAGGCGGTGAAATCAGACCTACAGGTCTGGTTAAAATTCCTCGAGGGTTATAACGGTATCTCGCTATGGCAGGACTGCATGTCCTTACGGTCGGACTTCCAGGTCCACTCGGACGCGGCGGGCTCCCTAGGATTTGGTGTTTATTTCAGGGGACAGTGGTGCGTCCAGCGATGGCCCCCCGCTTGGCACGGTAAACCGATCCTACGCGACTTGACTTACCTGGAGTTTTTCCCCATAGTAGTGGCAATCCATATCTGGGCTCACCAGTTTAGGAATCGTAGGGTGTGCTTCTGGACAGACAACCAATCGGTGGTATCAGTTATCAACAAGCAATCAGCGCATTCCCCCCGAGTTGCATCCCTTCTGCGCTATTTCGTTCTTTCTTGTCTACAGTTAAATCTTCACGCGTCTGCCAAGTTTGTCCCCGGCATCGATAACAACATCGCGGACGCTCTATCTCGTTTCCAGATGGAGCGCTTTCGCTTATTGGCGCCGGATGCGCAGCTGCAGCCGCAACCGTTTCCGGATCACCTTTGGAATATTGGCAACGAGAAGCAATAAAGGGAGTATTGTCTGCTTTGGCGCCCTCAACCCTAAGATCTTACAATAAGGCCTGGTTAGATTTCACATCCTTTCGCATAAAAAAGGGTCGATTCAAGCCAGGCAAAGCCCCCTCTAAATCCGAGGTAATAGAGTATATGGTTCACCTTCGCGACCTGGGACGGGCCCCGAAAACTCTTAATATCCATTCGGCGGCAATATCCTTCTTCTCAAAAGCTCTATTTTCCATTGATCCTTGCGCCCACTTCGTGGTGCGGAAAATGTTGGAGGGCTGGCGCAGGTCACGCCCGCCCGCCCCAGATGCGAGAAGGCCTATAACTCTTGATATTCTCACACAAATACGTTTGAAGCTTAGGTCGATCTGTTGGTCAAAATATGAGGCCAGGTTATTCTCCGCGGCGTTTTCCTTTGCATTCTACGGCGCCTTGCGCATTGGTGAAGTGGTCTGCGATGACCGCTTAGCCGGGTCCAATAGAGGGCTATTGTTCGGGGACGTATCGATAGCCAGCTCCCACGTGATTTTAAAAATCCGTAGCTCCAAGACCGACCAGCTCGGTAGGGGGGCCACGATTCGCCTCCAGGCAACCCGGAGGCCGGGTCCCTGCCCAGTAAGAGATGGCGCGAAATACCTGCGCATGAGGCCTAATTCTGACGGCCCCTTCTTCTTACATGCGGACGGTTCCTTCCTATCAAAACACCAGTTCACGAGGGTCCTGCGCAAAGCGATCGCAGCCATTGGGCTCCCTCAGGAGGAGTACGCTGCGCACTCCTTTCGCATTGGGGCAGCGACCACCGCGGTCCACATGGGTCTGCCGGCCGAAAGGATAATGGATATGGGGCGTTGGAAATCCAACGCGTACAAGGGTTACATCCGTTAGCTTAGCGTATACCCCCCCAGCCGCCTTCCCTAACCCTATACCGCGCCCCCCCGACCTTGTCGCTAGTATCGTCATTACCCTGACCTGGCCCTCTTGTTCTCTCATTTCAGGTACCAGTGTGGTCCGGTTGTGGTTTGTCGGCCACAGCATAGTTTTCTGGGCCAAGCAGCGTGCGGAGAACAGGGGCTGGGACGCCGATCTGGGGTTACCCGGTAACGTCGTGCTGTCCTGGATCTCTAGGCGTGGCATGCGCTGGGAAGAATTCCTCCCAGCGGTCGCAAATAAAATCGCGGCTGAGGGGGCCCCTGATGCTATGGTCATCCAGCTGGGCGAGAACGACCTTGCTTACAGGAAGGGGGTAGACCTAATGTGGAACATTATTAATGATCTGGGGGGTTTGAAGGCAGCCCACGTTAACATCACAATACTCTGGTCATCGTTGCTGCAAAGGAGATGTTGGCGGGACGCGCTGAACCCCGTGGCTGTGGATAAAGCCAGGAGGATCGTGGAGCGCTCGGTGGCGCGTAGAGTGCTGGCAATGGGTGGCCGGGTCATCGGGCACCCACGCATCCAGTATGACAATCTTCCACTCTACCGCAGGGATGGCGTGCATCTATCTGATGCTGGCAATGATATCTGGTTAGCGGACATTTTTCAGGGTATTAGGGATTGGTTACAGGCGGAGGGTATTGGCGGCGAGCCGCTTTGAAGCGGCCCGTGTGGCGGTAGGCATTGGCAGGGGTATTGTTATGCAGATGAGATCGGGGGGAGGAGCGCCATCATCTCCCCCAAGGCTTGGAGGGTAGTTCGTTAAAGGACTCCGAGGGGCGTCGCCTCGTCCGAAACCTACGGAGGCTAGGGCCTAAAGCGCGCCCCCGAGCGGTAACCCCTCGGGGAGCGCCTAGGGATATGCATCTCGGGTGGCTCCCCCTGTTGGTGCTTAACCCTCACCGGTTAGACCGGTTAGTCTGGTAGGGCCAATGCCTAAAGCCAATACCACTCTTGCCTGTAATCAATAAAGTTGTGGCCATTTTCGCCCATTAACCTAAAATTCTGGTGTCCTGTGTCTTTATTTACCATTAGTGGTGGGGGAGGGAATAGCCACGCAAATGAAATTCTCTTCAAAGATGATGTCCACTCTGCCATATGCACACGCCATTTAAAAGCAAAGAAAGCATGCTTTTTTTTTGCTTCAGAATCCAATTGGCGGGTTTTACACTCCAGAATTAAGGTCAAGAAAAAAACTGCAAAACAACCAACCAAACAGCCGATACACAAATGTGACTTCCTTAGAGTAAGGTTGCAATGTACCTTTCCAGTGTCACAATCAGTTCCATCCATTGGTGGGTCCAGCTTAGTTTTGCATTCCTTCTCCCCTTCCACCTTGCACCATAATCCAGTGCAAATAACATGCTGGGGAGGAAAACAGACAGTAAGAATGTAAAAGTTAGTATTTAAGTCCCGTTCCGTGCCCAATAAGCACAGGATGTCATTGCCCGGTGGTGCTGTGGCCCATAGATTGCAGCAAAATACTAGGCAAGGTTTTGCCCAGTATCCTCTCCGTGTGATGGGCTCATGGGGAAAAGCTGTCCCGTGAGCCCTTGCTGAAGAGGGGTAAAGGTAAAGGGACCCCAGACAGTTAAGCCCAGTCGTGACCGACTCTGGGGTTGCGGTGCTCATCTCACTTCACTGGCAGAGGGATCCGGTGTACAGCTTCCGGGTCATGTGGCCAGCATGACTAAGTCGCTTCTGGTGAAGCAGAGCAGCGCACGGAAACACCGTTTACCTTCCCGCTGGAGTGGTACCTATTTATCTACTTGCACTTTGATGTGCTTTCGAAATGCTAGGTTGGCAGGAGCAGGGACCGAGAAATGGAAGCTCACCCCATCGCGGGGATTCGAACCACCGACCTTCTGATCAGCAAGCCCTAGGCTCTGTGGTTTAACCCACAGCGCCACCCGCATCTTCTTCTTCTTGGAATTTATATACTGCCCTATACCCAGGGGTCCCAGGGCAGTTCACAGAATAATGAATATAATGCGTCTGCCTGGGCAAAAGTGCTTTGTCTATTTCACGAGAAAGTGGCTGCTTTTAAAGGCAATAAACAGAATGTGATCGAACTCTGCCAAGCATGGATATAAATAAAAACTATGCTTTGGTCACAGAATAAAATCTGTTTCCAGTGCATTCAAGTCATGGACGCTGTAGATCACAATTCAAAATGAGGAAGGAATTCTCAATTAGCTCATGTAAATTTTAAAAATGCATTGGTTTTTCTGTCCATCTTCTGCCATCCTAATCCCACTCATGCAAAGGATTCAGGCATGGTTATGGTAATTAGCTAGCATTCTGGCTCCTGGAAATACAACTCAAATGGCTCCTGGAAATACAAGCTAAGGCTTAAGAGCTAGAGATGGATGAGGTCCTCATGGATCACACTTAATTGGCTTGAACATGAGCCAAGCTTGTTGTTTAGTCGTGTTCGACTCTTCGTGACCCCATGGACCAAATCAGGAAATAGGTTGGCCTCATTCACTCTCCCTGACAAAAATCAACTGAAATCTATTTCTTCACTGATTTCAAACTTTGCGGTAGCTGCAGAGAATGGCTGAAGGGCAAACTTTTGTGTGGGTTATACCGTTTGCCCCCCCCCAGATGTTTTGGGGGCCGGCCAGCCAGGAATATATCAATACTCACTGCTTCCGTATATCTTAAGCAATATATGCAGCTAGGTTTATATTCAGAGATAACTGCTAGAGATAATTGCTCTTTCTGTGTATTTTGATCCTTCTAGCTTTATCCTTCTGGCCTGAAGTTGCCTGTAAAATCAGCTGTGATATTGGATAAAACTCTTAACATATTTCCTCTACAATCTGACTCTGGGTCTTATCCAAAAACCAGGAATTTTTCTCCTCAGTGACAGAAATTCTAGCTCAGTTACAGCAGCCTTGTTTTTCTAAAAACAGCAGAACTGGGAAGGGGGTGAAGAAAAATGTCAAATCTGCTTCACCTCAGGAATACACAGCAATCTTCTTGCCACAAAACACCTGACCTTTATATACTGAAAAATGCAAGGGAGGATGGGAACAATTTAAGGTAGCTTTGGGTAGCTAGTAAGAGTAAACATTTTGGAACCACTCTGTATTTCTTATTTTTCGACCCCTTGTTGTTATGGAACACAAAAAGCCAAAGAATGGATGTACTAGCTAGTGGATTAATTAAATTGTGTCATCATTGTTACCTGCATTTCCTGGCAGAAAGAGGCCGTTGGTCCAAAGAGAATTTGACACTGTTCATCTGCAGTGTATGTCATCCCTGGCAGTTTTGAAGGAATAATCACAGAGTTAAGGCTCTGGGGATTTGTCTGTAGCAAACAGTTACTGGCCTTTGACCTGGCAGTATAAAGAGGTTTAGAAGTTGGTGAATAGTAATAGAGGCTGGTTATTGTACTGACATAAAACATGCACACACTACAAAGAAGGAATTATACATCTTAAAGTGAACGCTTAGAGAACCATTCTGTTTCATTGAGTGAAACGCTAAGGTTTTAAATTAGTGTAAAGGTTGAACTAACAAATTATGACCATGAACTTGCATAATTCACATATTGTTTCAAATTAACCAGTTATTCAATATAAATTGGGGGGGGGGAATAAAAATGAAACAAACAAAATCTAATGGAAGAAATTTCCCTTGTAAAGATACATAAATTAAGCCAGGTGCACATCTGCATTTAATTCCTATTTTTTTGCACACAGTCCCTAATCCAACCCAACACATGGGCAGACTCCTGCCAGAGAATTCATGAACAGTATTTTGTGGGCCTTCTTTGCTGGATTAGACCAATAGCTTGCTCTCTAATATTCCAAAAATGAACATTGAATGCAATTGCTCTGCCCCATTTTGAACAGACGTGTCTATGAACATAAGGTAAAGGACTCCTGGACAGTTAAGTCCAGTCAAAGGCGACTATGGGGTGCAGCGCTCATCTCGCTTTCAGGTCGAGAGAGCCAGCATTTGTCCACAAACAGCTTTCAGGTCATGTGGGGCCAGCAGGAGACTAAACCGCTTCTGAAGCAATGGGATACGCCATTTACCTTCCCACCGCAGTGGTATCTATTTATCTACTTGCACTGGCGTGCTTTTGAACTGCTAGGTTGGGAGGAGCTGGGACAGAGCGACGGGAGCTCATTCCGTCACAGGGATTCGAACCACCAACCTTCTGATTCACAAGCCCAAGAGGCTCAGTGGTTTAGACCACAGCGCCACCCGCGTCCCATCTTGAATATAAAAACCTTTATTGTAAAATACAAAGAATCATAGAATTGTAGAGTTGGAAGGGACTCCTAGGGTCATTTAGTCCAACGCCTTGCAATCTCAAACACATCATACATGACAGGTGTCCATCCAACCTCTGAAAAGTAGGTGGTTGAGCAGTTCCGCCTTCTCTCTGTCACCCAACAGCATTTCTCCATCTTCTCCACACAAGGGACCTCCTACTTGCTTGTTCTTCCTCTTGCTTTGAACATAGCTGAATAAACCTTTAAGAGTTATTTCTGCCCTCTCCCTTCAATTAGCTCTCATGTTCTCTTGCTGGAAAACTCCCATAATACTGAAAGCTGAGATATCACACTTTCAAAACTGTTCAACAGTACCTTTTGAACCTGATACAGAAGCTGCTACAGGGTGCTGAAAACTGGGCATGTCTGAAATTTATAGCCATCAAAGAAAATAAATGAATAGATGTAAAAGCTGACATTAAGCAATTCCGCTTCTTGAATGAATTACCTGAGAAATCTTTCCAGATCTTCCCTGCTGCACCGGGACCACGAAACATCTCCAAGATTCTGCCCTTTGATCCATTCTCCAGACATGATATGGAGACCATCTGCACAAGATGGGTGGTCATTGTCATGATTTATTCCCATGCTAAAAATGTGAAAGTATTGAAAGTAGAGCTTATTTTAAGAGGGAAATATATAAATAGTTTTTAAACTGCTCACAGAAAGGCAGTAGTTTCCTCCTCCCTTTCAAAATAGACATACAGTGGTACCTTGGGTTACATACGCTTCAGGTTACAGACTCCACTAACCCAGAAATTGTGCTTCAGGTTAAGAACTTTGCTTCAGGATGAGAACAGAAATCGTGCTCCGGCGGCGCGGCAGCAGCAGGAGGCCCCATTAGCTAAAGTGGTGCTTCAGGTTAAGAACAGTTACAGGTTAAGTACGGACCTCCGGAACGAATTAAGTACTTAACCCGAGGTACCACTGTACTTCCCAGTAAGCGATATTCATATGTACATAATATTTCTCTTTAAAAACTGATTTGACCCAATATATTTACCTATAATCCATATTTAATCACACACACACACTGGTGGCAACACGTTGTAGTTGTTCAAAGTTATTCAGCAGTTTAGTACATCTGACTCAAAAGTTTGTCCCACCAAATTTAATGAAACTTGCTGCTGGTTAAAGACTGAAATCCCCATAGGAAGCTCACTAAATTGAACAGGACTTCAGATGTGGTTAGGACTGCAGCCTTCATGAAGCAAGCTCAACAAGACTGTTGGCTGCAGGTCTGTTCAGAAGTTAGGCTGCTTAAATTTTGAGAACTGAGTAAATTTCAGAACTGCTAATGTTGCTAATGTTGCTCCCTGCCTTGCAAGCCTTTCCCCACCGGACTGACTCCAGCTACAAAAACTGAGGCTGCTGAAGAGGCCCAAGACCATCTTGGCTGTGTCTTAGTGGAAACCAAGGTCATCAAGCTTGAAGTTCCACAGCCATCGCCTTCCATGAACCACCATTGGCAGGATTGGCAGCAACAGCACCAGATATACGTTCTATGTTTACAATAATACTTGATTCCCTTGCCAGTTACGCTGTTTTAAATATGCATTTTATATTTGATTTCCTCTAGTAATGTTTTCTTTCCTCTAGTAATGTTTTCTAACTTGGTTGCGTTAAATCTGCATTCTGCAGTGACCTAATTTGTAATGTTTTATTTTGAAATCTTTCAGAAATCTTTTAGTTTCTTGTTAATTATGTTGTTTTGAATGTATAATTTATATCTGACTTTCTTTTGCAATGTTTTATTCTGGATTTGACATTTTAATGTAGGTTGTAAACCACTTTCAGATTTTTTTTTTGAAAAAATGAAAGCGATATAGAAGTGAAATGAATTATTTATTTTATTAAATTTGTATATATCCATAGATCTCAGGGCAGTTCACAACATCAAATGGCAATTTAAAAACCACAAAATACATAATAAAACAACAACAACAAAAAATAATTCCCTCTCTCACAACGCATTTAATGCCCAATGACTCTAACAAGCATCTTTTCCACAGGGAAGCATGGACAAAATATATATTATTGGCTCCCCGCCCTGTCTTATTAAATAAAGGACTGTCTACCCACCCCAATATTCACCACTTCAAAGCTTGAAAAGATTCAGAAATACCGCTTCTGAAGGCTGACTCCTTATGACTGTTTGGTGGAGGGAAGAAAGAAGGTGGAGGGAAAGAAGGAAGACTGGAGAGTTGTGGGGTTGAAAAACCAACTAGATTAACAGCTGTGCCTGCCCCTCCAAAATGCTGCTGCTGCTTCAAGGGTTTTCCGTTAAAGGAACCCAGGGGCTCCCCATGCTTTTGTCTGAACCCCCTGGTAAGGGGCTAGGGCCACGCAAGCCCCTGGGAGCATGCTGGGGAGAGGTGAGGCATGGTTCCCAGTCCCGTCTCTCTCCCCAGGTGACTTACCTTTTCTGACTTCGCGGGGGGTGCGAATGTCAGAGCATTCCCCGTGCGGGGTCAGTTAGTCGCTACCAATGCCTAAGCAACCACTCACATTGCTGTAATTTTAATAAAGTTGTGGCCAAAATTATGCCAAAAGCCTTAAACAAAAATAAGTATCATTGTGTTTTTATTTGGGGTGTCTTGGGGACCTCGACGCGCAAATCAGATAAACTAATTTTAGGGAAGCATCATAGCTACTAAGACTACAACGTAATGCAAATCCTCCTCTCTCTCTCTCCTCCACCTCACACCAACAATTGTAGCCGTCTGGCCCAAATCCAAAGTATGTGAATTCTGCACTTTCCCTCCTGAAGAGCAAACCAGTTTCCATCTGTCAAAGAGCTTTTCTTGCCAGGCATCCGTACATTAAAACATCCTGAAGTGACAGCCCAACTAACACACTCCTGTCAGCCAATAATCCAGCCGAAACTAAAGCCGAACGAAATCTTGCACAACAAATTCAGTATTTCTGGGATGACACAGGCATATTAATGACTGGTTGCATCGAGACTGTAGCCTAAGTTTTGTTTGTTTGTTGTGTGTGTGTTTTGCAAAGTCTGTTTCATTACTCCCAGCAGATACTACAGTATTCTCTATCCCAGGGGTCAGCAAACTTTTTCAGAAGTGGGCTGTCCCTCAGACCTTGTGAGGGGCCGGACTATATTTGGCGGGGGGGGGAATGAACGAATTCGTATGCCCCACAAATAACCCAGAGGTGCATTTTTAATAAAAGCACACATTCCACTCATGTAAAAACACCAGGCAGGCCCCACAAATAACCCAGAGATGCATTTTAAATAAAAGGACACATTCTACTCATGTAAAAACACGCAGATTCCCAGACCGTCCACAGGCCAGATTTGGGAGGTGATTGGGCCGGATTCGGCCCCCGGGCCTTAGTTTGCCTACCCATGCTCTATCCCTACTAACTTCAATCCAGCCATGCTGCCAGATGACAAGGGGCAAGTTTTCATTTGACAACATCAACCATAATAATAACTGCGTACGTTTAAAAAGTAACTATACTTCTTGGATTCAGAATGGAGTAAGGAAGCATTCTGGGGCTCTGAGGGTTTCCTAGGGAGTGATAGTGGAAACAAAGACCATTGCATGGTGGTGCCAAAAAAGGACTTTTAATCCACATTTGTAAGCAAGCATTTTTATGAACAGTTGTAAGAGTTCTTCCTGACAAACTCAAGACAGTGATTCCCGCTAGTGTAATAGTAGTACATTTGTGTGTGAATAAATTATGGTATGGTATTGATGACAACTGTTGGATTGCTGCTTGCCTTTCCAATACAGTTTGCCCTCACTGTTAAGTTGTGGGCGAACATATCAGACGACACAGCGATTCTTCCAAAGCAGCTCTTTATTTGTAAGCTGGAACAGAACTGAACTGAGGAGCTCAGTCAGCCTGCTTATATAGAGCTCCACTAGAATGCAACAGTAACCATTTTCTGTAACTAGCCAATCACTGAACGTCACTTTCGATCCTTCATTTGCATACAAACTATCCAATCACTGAACGTCACTTTCGACCCTTCATTTGCATAACTATCTACAGGATCCCCCTGCTGGCCCAGGGTGAGAACTTCAGTACATAACACTCACTAAAGTGGATCATCACCAAAGCAAAAATTAAGACCACAATTTTACACATACAGGCCTGTGAGTCAGGTCCATCAAACTCAATGGGGGTTTATTTGGGGCAGACATGCATAAGAATGGTCTGCACTTTCACACAGATTCCAAAACACAGAAACCTTGTCGTGTAGCTATAGAAGACCTATTTACTGCCAAGTAATATTGCTTGCAAAAAGTACCAATTAAATTGAACAGAAAGGAAAGCCAGAATCTTATTATAAGCAGCAACTTAGTTGTTTAACGGAGAAGACTTAAACTACCCCAAAGTTAAAAACATCTGTTCAAAAGGTCAATGAAAGTGGAAAATACTAGTGAATCCCAGTCGTCTTGTATGTCATTGTGTCATTTGTCAGAATCTAATGTGTGAATATTTGTGGCTGACTGGAGAGGCCTATATGACTCACTAAAAATTTATGGAGAAACTGTACAAGTAAGGAGCTTGCGGCCCCCATTACATAACCCAAAAGGTAATTGTCTGTGTTATATGTATTTACAATGTACTTTCATTCTGTTTTTCTAATTTCAGAACACTCAATTCTAGATGGGGTTATGATTCCCTGTAGAATCGGGTGTACCAGGTGAGTGTGCTATTGGGATTTAGCAATATTTATGCCTCAGTAATCTCATGGATTGACTATTGCCATGCACTCTCTGTAAGGATGACTTTAAAAACCAGTTTGGAATTTTCATCTGATCCCAAACAGCTAACTAACAGTATAACCAAGGGCTCTTATTGTTCCATTCCTGGCCAAGCAAGATGTTGCGCATAAATGTTGTTGTCATTGAGGCTGCCACATTCAACGGAGCAATCTGTATCTCACATGAACACAGTGGGACTGTTATCTGAGTAGACATGCACAGAGTTGCACTGCAGGTATCTGTCAATTCTGGATGGGTTTTTGGGAGACTCCTGTGCATGAATTTATTCTATTTGTGGAGATCACACTGATCAATGCACAATCTTCACAGTAAGACTCTATTCCGATCGCATGAGTATCCAGAATTGGCCTCCGCAGTCACTTATGGACACACCGTTAAGACAATATTCATGGAAGACAATCTTACTCAGCTATGAGTGATGGCCGAAAAAGAAGGTACAGTCATACCTTGGGTTGGATGTGCTTCAGGTTGAGCGCTTTCGGGTTGCGCTCCGCGGCAACCCAGAAGTAACAGAGCGTGTTACTTCCAGGTTTCGCCGCTCGCACATGCACAGACGCTCAAAATGACGTCATGCGCATGCGCAGAAGCGGCAAAATGCGACCCGCGCACGTGCCGACGCTTCTTTCATTCCATTCAGGATGCAAATGGGGCTCCGGAATGGATGCTGTTCGCATCCCGAGGTACCACTGTATCTGTAAGAACATCCAACTGTGAATGCTTTTCTGTTCTTTGCCATTGCAGCAATTTAGGTCTTTAGATAAACAATTCACTGCTTTGGGGTGCAATCCTGCAATCAGTTGGCAGCAGAATCAGGCTCTCCAGCAGAGAGGAGCTCTGCCCTTGGGACCTGTGATCCTCAGATGAAGGATAGTGTATGAATAAGCAAACATATTAGGGGGAAATCTCTTATCAGGTTTTAAAGCTGAATTGCAATAGCAAGAATATCCCTCTTATTAATCTCTTTTCCATCTTTGCCCTACTTCTCTTCTAATTCTCTCTTGGATACTAAATTTTCATCTCAAATATCTTTCCTAAGCTTGAGGAAAGTTGGTGTTCACTTGCGCAGGATATCTGTGAATAAAAATAAATCTATAAATCTGGAGCGTTGCTGCTTATCCATATCCAATGTACACTTTTAGTGTTGTTGGGTGAATTGTGGTTTGGCTGCTCTGTCGCCTTATTGCTCTGTTTTATTTGCTGGTGCTCCGCTTTCGGTTCTGTAACACTCGCTGCTCTCAAAATGCTTGGGCAATAATGGCTGTAAAGCTAATGCGATCCCCTGCCCGCCCCAAAGTTAGTATAATAACAAGACTTCTGGGGACAGTGGAAAGGCAGAGCACACAGCAGTATCTGGAAGAAAGAATGTGGTGTGTGTTTGCTGGGGATGTTTTCGCCTGCCTCGTAGCAATTGTCACAACTTTGTAAGGTTTGGCGGTTAGGCATTGGAATAGCGTTGTAGGGGGGAGGGAGGGGAGGGGCGGCCATTAGCTGCCCCTCCATGCTCAAAGCTATTCCATTAAAGGAATCTGGGGGTGTGGATCTCATCTGAAGCCTACAGAGGGACTAGGGTCAGCAAACATTTTCAGCAGGGGGCTGGTCCACGGCCGCTCAGACCTTGTGGGGGGCCGGACTAAATTTTGGGGAAAAAAATATGAACGAATTCCTATGCCCCACAAATAATCCAGAGATAAAAAGGTAAAGGGACCCCTGACCATTAGGTCCAGTCGTGACCGACTCTGGGGTTGTGGCGCTCATCTCACTTTATTGGCCGAGGGAGCCGGCGTACAGCTTCCGGGTCATGTGGCCAGCATGACTAAACAGCTTCTGGCGAACCAGAGCAGCGCACGGAAATGCCGTTTACCTTCCCGCCGGAGCGGTACCTATTTATCTACTTGCACTTTGACATGCTTTCGAACTGCTAGGTTGGCAGGAGCAGGGATCAAGCAACAGGAGCTCACCCCGTCATGGGGATTCGAACCGCCGACCTTCTGATCAGCAAGTCCTAGGCTCTGTGGTTTAACCCACAGCACCACCTGCATCCAATCCAGAGATGCATTTTAAATAATCCAGAGATGCATTTCAAATAATCCAGAGATGCATTTTAAATAATTCAGAGATGCATTTTAAATAATCCAAAGATGCATTTTAAATAAAAGCACACATTCTACTCATGTCAAAACACGCTGACTCCCGGACCATCCACGGGCCAGACTGAGAAGGCAATTGGGCTGGATCCGGCCCCCGGGCCTTAGTTTGCCTACCCTGGGCTAGGGCAATGCCATGACCCCATCGGGAACCCAGGGGATGCTCAAGTTGATCCACATCGGCGGGGCTCCCCCTACTGGTGGTTTACCCTTACCAGACTTCCTGCAAGGCTGGCAGGAAGTCAGATATAGTCTGTTGGTGCCAGTGCCTTAGCCAATACCACTCACATTTTGTAACACAATAAAGTTGTGGCCTAAATTTGCCCATTAACATTAACCTAAAATTCTGTGTCCTTGCGTCTTTATTCTCTTAGGGTTGGCTTGGGGGCTTTGACACACAACAATGATCGACTGAAAGGAATGCCATTGGCATGCTTTGTGTTTCCAGGATGCTGATCACAAGCAGGGAAATAGGAAGACAGTGTAGAATCGTCGGAGTGACATCGGCCGATTGGCATTTTTCTAAAACAAATGGTTTCGCAGGACAAATTTGACACCCTGTCTAGTAGGAGTAGAGAAATCTCCCCATTAATGGCTACGAAGATGTTGGGGTGCCATAGCCAAAACCACACAACTGCATGCTTGCTGACTATACAAGTGTCATCAGCTGCAACTATCCACAGAGCAAAAAGTGGCTGTTGGCTGCAGAATGCACACATGCAGAATCTCAGACAAAAGAAACAGTCAGGACCAGACAAACCCTTTGCTAAGCCTTCACTGACAGCCCCACATTCACACACATACACACACAGAGACACCTTGTACTTTCTGTCCCTTCCAGCCAGGACAGGACCAAGATAACTTCCTGCAGGGCAACTTTTCTCTGTGTTTTGGTCTATAACCAAGAGAAGCCGATGTGGTTTTCACCAGAGCAATCTTCTTCAAAAGCCTGTTGTAGTATCACAAGCTTTGACAGTATGTAATTTAAAACCAATGCCTTAAAAGATTATTTGACAACAAGAACAGGAGTTGGCTGGAAGATGCTAAGGAGGCATTTGTAGATGAAAATCTTTGGCTAGGGGGTTAAGCACCTTTCCTGATCCACTAGATCAGGCATGACCAAACTTGGCCCTCCAGCTGTTTTGGGACTACAACTCCCATCATTCCTAGCTAACAGGACCAGTGGTCAGGGATGATGGGAACTGTAGTCCCAAAACAGCTGGAGAGCCAAGTTTGGCCATGCTTGCACTAGATGAACCAATGTGAGTATCCCTTTTTGTTCCCCTAAACTTGGTGCATGTGGGTTTGGGAATTTCACATATGCCTAGAAAACACTTAAGTGTAGCTTCTGGTTCCAGAAATTCAAAAACATACTCTGCTTTACAATTAAATTTATTCCTCTTTTTGCTCCCCTAACCAGCAGCTAAATACTTCAAACATTCCCAAATCAGATGTCAACTGAAATTTCATTTGCCTTCCATTTATTTACTAGTTTAATTCTAGTTGTTCATCCCAAATCATCTCAAAACTGTTTATTGGATATATCCAACACCAGCCAAGTACTTTCACATGTCCTGGATTCTCCTTCCTTCAAGGTTATTAAGCAGAGTTGGGTGGCCATCTGTCATCTATGATCTAGTTGAAGTTCCTGCATTGCAGAAGGTTGGACTAGATCAGTGTTCCCCAACCTTGGGCCTCCAGCTGTTTTTGGACTACAACTCCCATCATCCCTCGCTAGCAAGACCAGTGGTCAAGGATGATGGGAACTGTAGTCCAAAAACAGCTGGAGGCCCAAGGTTGGGGAACACTGGACTAGATGACCCAAGGGGTCTCTTCCAACTCTACAATTCTATGATAATTAGATTTTTTTTAAAATTATCAAAAGAAAATCAGCTATGGTATTATTATTATTAGAATTATTATTATTAGAATTTATATACTGCCCTATACCTGGAGGTTTCAGGGCGGTTCACAGAACAAAATCAAATATAGAGAAGAAGGGTTTATTTATTTAAATGTACATATGAATACCAAATCTCCTTTTTCAGACTACTAACAGTGTTTAACTTGGAACGCCAACATAAAGTTGAATCATGCTTGTTTTATCTACTTACTTGTGACCCATCTCATGGGCAATAGTAAATGCGAGATTCAAGCCATTATCCTCTGCAATAATACATTTCCGCTTTTCGCTGCACATCCCATTCAAATACGCTATACCTAGAAAACACAAGGATCACAGGCAATCACTACACTTCTTATTTTTATTCACTTACAGTGTTTTGGTGCACACGCGCTATATAAGAATAATATTGTTTTCCTGTATGTTGCAAACCTGCAAACATGCTGTCAGGACTTTTACAAAAGGCAACATGTTACAAAAGGACAGGTGTAACATGTGTAATGAATGACCTGATGTATTGGAGATAAATCTGATCTTTCCCACCCAAAAGTACCCAGATGACATAAAGTAGCGAAGTTTTTAATGTTTGGAGTCTTACTCTGTTTTTAATGTTCTGTTGAAAGCCACCCAGAGTGGCTGTCGAAACCCAGCCAGATGGTAGGGGTAGAAATTATTATTATTATTATTATTATTATTATTATTATTATTATTATTATTATT
>JAXCMG010000024.1:7636956-7664657 GCA_034642415.1 Podarcis siculus | reverse complement strand
TTATTATTATTATTATTATTATTATTATTATTATTATTATTATTATTGCCCTCTATGGGGACATAATTTCATAACCAGAAGCCACAGAAGAGGTCTTCCCCTAAGGAGCTCAAGAAAGCCTGTACAGTATAGTTTTGTCTATGACCACCCAATCTTTATTATGTTATATTTTATATTATTTTATTTATATACCGCCCTATACCCGGAGGTCTCAGGACGGTTCACAGAACAAAATCAAAATATAAAACCACAAAATATAGAATCAAAATAACAACAACCCAATAACTCCCCCCCCCAAAAAAAGCACATTTTAAAAGTGCATAGGATGTCAATCAAATCAACCAAAGGCCTGGTTAAAAATGAATGTTTTTGCCTAGTGCCTAAAGGTGTATAATGAAGGTGCCAGTCAAATCTCTCTGGGGAGAGCGTTCCATAGATGGGGAGCCACTGCAGAGAAGGCCCTGTTCTCCTGTTGCCACCCTACGGACCTCTCAAGGAGGCACACAAAGAAGCAACCTTTTATAGCAGGCATGGCCAAACTTGGCCCTCCAGATGTTGTTGGCCTACAACTCCCATCATCCCTAGCTAACAGGACCAGTGGTCAGGTATTATGGGAACTGTAGTCCCAAAACACCTGGAGGGCCGAGTTTGGCCATGCCTGCCTTATAGCAACCCTGATAGGTAAGTTACAGTGAGATTAGTGACAGGTGAAAGGTGCCTCAGCTTCATAGCTGAATGAAGCAATATCTCCTCAGTATAACTTTCTGTCATCCACTGCGAAGCTAAATTAGGCAAAAAGTAGGGGAAAGGAATGCAAAGCAACAGAGGTTGCAAGACGCACACATACATCTCTAATGCTTCCTTGAGTTAAGAAACAAATTGCTCAAATTTCTAAACTGTTTCAGCTGAACTGAGCTTAAGGGGTTTTTTTCTGAAAAAGCAATCTGCTACACAAACTGGCCACATTCTGGTTGCAACAAAATTATTAGCAGTATTAAAAGTTTGGGGAAAAGGAGGATTCCTTGGCGGTGCTCAGCGTTTTTAGGTTTTTTTTACATGATGTGTATCACAACAACACTGAGTAGGAAGCTGAAGAAAGAGGGGCAAAGGTCTCCCAAGTTAGCACCTCATTTAAAACAAGCAGGTAAAACAATTCTTAACATGGTCCAAATGTTTTAGTATGTCTGTCAGCGCACAGAGGAACCTCTGCTACAATGCCTCCATTGTTTTGTCTCAAGCACAGTAGCCCGGAGTATGGTTAGATGATATACTGACCAAACCCCCCCGGGAAAAAAAAACCACATATACACTTATTTACATTTGTGGTTTTTATTTTGGAGCAGTTAACAATGATCGTGTCTTCTTGTAGAGGCATAAGGTAAAGGTAAAGGTACCCCTGACCATTAGGTCCAGTTGCAGACAACTCTGGGGTTGCACGCTCTTCTCACTTTACAGGCCGAGGGAGCTGGCGTTTGTTCGCAGACAGTTTTTTCTGGGTCATGTGGCCACCATGACTAAGCCGCTTCTGGCGCAACAGAACACTGAAACCAGAGCAGCGCACGGAAATGCCGTTTACCTTCCCGCCGGAGTGGTACCTATTTATCTAAAGGTAAAGGTACTGCTGATCATTAGGTCCAGTTGCGGACGACTCGGGGGTTGCGCGCTCATCTCGCTCTATAGGCTGAGGGAGCCAATGTTTGTCCACAGACAGCTTCCGGGTCATGTGGCCAGCATGACTAAGCTGCTTCTGGCAAACCAGAGCAGCGCACGGAAATGCTGTTTACCTTCCCGCCAGAGTGGTACCTATTTATCTACTTGCACTTTGATGTGCTTTTGAACTGCTAGGTGGGCAGGAGCTGGGACCGAACAACGGGAGCTCACCCCGTCGCGGGGATTCAAACTGCCGACCTTCCAATCGGCAAGCCCTAGGCTCCGTGGTTTAGACCCCAGCGCCACCCTGTAGAGGCATACTGGAGGCAATATAATAGGAAACTTACTAAGCAGTGTTCTCAGTGAAAACATTTTTTTGAAAAAGTTCCTAGCAATACAGAGGAAAAATCAATTTTACTTTGGAAAGTTTCCCTTTGGGCTTAGGCTACACTAATGAGATATATATCTCAAAACTATTCCCGTCCGAGATGTAAGGCTGTTTGTGTGTTCAAAAGAGTGTCATGGGACCTGGGACTGCAGCTCAACAACAACTGGACGGCTGAAGATTCCCTGCCGATTCAAACCACTTTACAACCCACCTTTTCTTATAAAATGCCAGAGGTGGCTAACAAGACATTCAGAACATGTTTTAGAAATTCATAATGCACAAAACACTTTTTAAAAAATCTAAAATTTGATATATACAAACATATAAATGATCAGCTAAACACATACCATTACAAAAAATCTATACTTAAAGCACAGCCATCCAATACACAATATTTTGAGAATCTGTTGTGGTTTCCATAATCTCTTAGCAGCAAGATAGCTCATAGCATGACAAGGGGCACTTTTGCATTCAGTTCCTTCACTATAACATAAAGTTGCATCACTTTGGAAAGTGAGACTGCAAATCCTCATATTTTATTTTCTTTCTGAGCCATATTTTTCATTGGTTTAGAATTTTTTGTGTCTGTTTTTTTCTTTCCATTTTTGACCAAGTGAACTCACTTTTATATTTATGTAGACCAGAAACTCTTCATTTTGCCACTGCATAAGATCACTACTTATTATTGGATGCCAAACATTTCAAGTTAAGATAAAATCTGCGGGATGTTTCTCATATTTAAAATTTCCTGACTCACTGTTTTGGAAGATATGACTTACCTGGAAGCATGTTGCAAGCAAAACATATAAAACCAGTGTTCTTATTCTTATTAAACATAGCTGACCTTGTGCTTGAAAGCCACATCAAACAGTAGCTACTGAATGTAAATCAGTCAACTACCAGCTGTGAACTAGTTTCAAGTCTTGTCCTTTGTTATTAATTTCATGTGTTAAGAAAGAGGAACTGGCTTCAGCTGAGCAGCTGCTCCTGCTTAGTCATTCCAACATTAGGTAAGAGAAAGATGTTTGTGTGTGTGTGTCCTCTACTTCTTCCTGTGGCTTATTAGCACAGCTGGAATGGTTTCAAGGTTAAATCCATGATGGGAGTGCGGAACTGAACAACTGATCTTCTGTAATGGTTAAGCCTCCGGCTAAAGATATGAACTGGATCTTATTCAAGTTTACACATAAGTACAGTGGTACCTAGGGACGCGGGTGGCGCTGTGGGTAAAAGCCTCAGCGTCTAGGGCTTGCCGATCGAAAGGTCGGCGGTTCGAATCCCCGCGGCGGGGTGCGCTCCCGTTGCTCGGTCCCAGCGCCTGCCAACCTAGCAGTTCGAAAGCACCCCCGGGTGCAAGTAGATAAATAGGGACCGCTTACTAGCGGGAAGGTAAATGGCGTTTCCGTGTGCGGCTCTGGCTCGCCAGAGCAGCGATGTCACGCTGGCCACGTGACCCGGAAGTGTCTCCGGACAGCGCTGGCCCCCGGCCTCTTGAGTGAGATGGGCGCACAACCCTAGAGTCTGTCAAGACTGGCCCGTAAGGGCAGGGGTACCTTTACCTTTACCTTTACAGTGGTACCTTGGTTCTCAAACTTAATCCATTCCGGAAGTCTGTTCCAAAACCCAAGCATTCCCAAACCAAGGCACACTTTCCCATAGAAAGTAATGCAAAATGAATTAATCTGTTCCAGACTTTTAAAAACAACCCCTAAAACAGCAATTTAACATGAATTTTACTATCTAACGAGACCATTGATCCATAAAATGAAAGCAATAAACAATGTACTGCAGTCACACAATCAGTTAATCAGTATCTGAACTGGATTCCACACAGTCACAAAAAGAATCGCAAAAACACAAAATAAATAGCAAAAACACACAGACCTCAGTGTAACACTCAAAACAGAAGTATGGCACTCAAAACGGAGCACATTCAACTTCCACGAAAAGTTTGCAAACTGGAACACTTACTTCTGGGTTTGGAGTATTTGGGTTCCAAGTTGTTTGACTACTAAGGCGTTTGAGAACCAAGGTACCACTGTAACTCCCAAAGCGAACAGAATGCATAAGATTGCAACTTCAATGCACGAAGAAAAAATTCACCAATAAGCAACGAAACCTGAGAATTGGATCTAATCACAAGAATAAATGCAGAATCATATACAAGCCCATGACTTAGGTTTGTAAAGTACATTCACAATCAAAAGTTGTCATCAGGCCATGTATTATAGCCTGATATTACAATGGCCGAGAACAACCTCATGTATATGCTCTAATTATTATTTTCTAATTATTATTTTCTGCTTACATATATACTACGTTATGTTTAGTTTTGGGGGTTTTTTAAAGCGAAAATTTGCTTCACATTCCTTACAAAATCTACTAAAAACCTTAAAACTTAAGTGCATGTGCAAGACCTTGCTGTGGAATTAATCAGTTGTATATAAATTCAATAAATAACAAATAATATTATTATTATTAGGGGGCAGGGAGGAACTTGCCTGCAGACAAATTGGGCTAGTCTGGGGTTGGTTTGTTTTTTGCCTACCTCATAGCAACTGTCACAACTTGCTGGTGGAAAAAAGGCACTGGGTTTGTTCCTTAGTCTAAACCAGGCATGGCCAAACTTGGCCCTCCAGCTCTTTTGGGACCACAACTCCCAGCATCCCTAGCTAACAGGACCAGTGGTCAGGGGTGATGGGAACTATCGTCCCAAAACAGCTGGAAGGCCAAATTTGGCCATGCCCGGCCTAAAACAAGAGTGGGGAGGAGCCAGGAGGATCATGTTGCCAGCACGAATAAGCCGCTTCTGGCGAATCAGAGCAGCGCACAGAAACGCCGTTTACCTTCCCGCCGGAGCGGTACCTATTTATCTACTTGCACTTTGACATGCTTTCGAACTACTAGGTTGGCAGGAGCAGGGAACGGGAGCTCACCCCGTCGTGGGGATTCGAACCGCCAACCTTCTGATCGGCAAGTCCTAGGCTCTGTGGTTTAGACCACAGCACCACCCGCCCAGTACCTACCCCAAAAAAGCCTGCTTACATCTGTAATCAATAAAGTTGTGGCCATTTTGATCGCAATATGTTGTCGTATCATTGTTACTGCTTCACGTGCCCCAGCCCTGGTGGCCTTGGGCACTGAGCCTGGGCCCACAGCTGTGCAGAGGTGAGACTTTTATGCCAAAACACATACTGCTCTGCTACTGCAGGAAGTTCTTCAGGACTAACCAATCAGTCATTTGATAGGCAAAATGTTTAGATGGCATTAAATTGTGCCTAATGACATCCATACTGAGAGAAGGGTTGATTTCACGAAGTCTGAAAGCATTTTTATTCGTCCAAAAAAACCTCGATTAATTTTATTTATTCCTCCAAGGAGCTCGAGGTGCTGTACATAGTCCTCCCACCAAGCTATATAAAGCTATTATATGATACGTTTAAAATAAAATTCACACTCCTTAAAATTACATGCATCAATACTGAAAAGCGGTACTTACATAGGTTACTAGAATTTATCACATTTATTTTGCAAGAAAAATAATCTTTTGCGTGTTTTGCGTTCTTACAATGTCTTTGTAATGGTTATATGGGGTTACTTGTGCGTAAATTGCCTTCGGTTTGGTTAGATTGCTTGCTCCACCATGCTTAGGGTTAGAGCTCGCTTGCAGAATCCGTCAGTGGGCGTTTCCTGAACCTCTTCCAGCATAAAAGCTGTTTGACCCCCAGTCTCCTCCTATGTTCCCTGCGCGGAACGCGTCTGCGCAAGTAAGTGGAAGGCAGAGGCGTGCCAGCGCTCTCTCCACTAGATTCGGGTGAAGGGTCTGAGAGCCCTGTCGCCAATTCTCCTATCTCCCTCTCTTCTCTATTGGTGTTACGCGGAATTCCTTCCCCCTTGCTAGTCCCCTCTCCGGCATCGCTCGGGAGCCCTGCCTCCGCCTCTCGCTCTGATGTCAGTTCCCTGACAGTCTTTGAATGTGAATTTTATTATGTTGAGCACAACATACGGCTTCAGTTGTTTGCAGTAAGTTAAGCCACTGAAATAGCAAATATGATCTATATTATGTTCATGTTTTCTATTTTCTTTGAATATATACAAGTGTTTTTCAGACACGCATGCTTCGGAGCACGACTTGGCGGAAATTAACTTTGACTTGCAGCTCTATTTCTAAGAAACTAATATTCGTTTTCTTTCAGCACATCAAGTGTTTCCCATTAGTGAAAGAGGAAAGGAGGGAGAGATAAAAAGCTTTCTGCGCTGTTGTTGCTTAAAAAGTGTAAATAATATGTGGTACTTTTGAAAGCGCTCTGTACAAGACTGCTGCCTGGGACCACTGACAACTCATTTGTCACTTAAAAGATGTATCAGTGACCATACATACAGCAGTGAAGAGATAAGAGAGCTTTGAAATATCAAGCAGTATATAGATCCCTATAAATAAAAATCGCAACACTTTAATGTAGAATAATCTCAAGGAAGAACAGCCAAGCGCTGGAATCGGAGGGAGAATTAAACTACACTGGCAAAGTTATATATGTATGTATAGACACCATCTTCTGCCCCTAAAACATGGTCCTCAAGGCAAAAATCAGAGAAGAAACAATCCCTATCAAGATAAAAAAACACACTTAAATATTTAGCAGAATAAAAATCTCTCAATTGTCTATCTAAAAAACATTAGAGAAGAGACCAATCTAACTATGTTTGGCAGAGAGTTGCACAAAGTGTCACCACTGAAAATACTATTCTATCCTAATATAACATATGTGGCTAGTAAAAAAAACTTGTATCTAAATACCTTCCAGATATTGCTGGACTATAACACCCATAATCCCTGATGATTGGCTATGCTGGCTGGGTTTTCACTCTAGCAACTTCTAGATAGCAGCCCCAGTCTAAATATCTACAGCAGCTTCTTATTTTTTGTTTAATGATGTGAATAAAACCAATGTGAATTGAAAACGCCAGGGAACATTCTTCATTTAGTGTCTCCGAAACATATGGGCTACAATTAATAATAATAATAATAAATTTATTATTTATACCCCACCCATCTGACTGGGCCACCCCAGCCACTCTAGGCGGCTTGCAACAAATATGAAAGCATAATGGAAACACCAAACATACAAAACTTCCCGATACAGGGCTCCCTTCAGATGTCTTTTAAAAGTTGTGTAGTTCTTTATCTCCTCAATATCTGATGGGAGGGTGTTCCACAGGGTGGGCGCCACTGTCGAGAAGGCCCTCTGCCTGGTTCCCTATAGCTTTACTTCTGGCAGGGAAGGTCCTCGGAGCTGGACCTCATCTAAAGTGCACTTGTTTTCCCACAAAAATAGGTCATTTCAGCTTATTGGAAGCTTGGATATGGTGACATGCAACACCTTCATTTGTAACCTGCATTCCCAGGATTCATCTGTCACTTGAGGACCAGCCCTGAAGAGCATCTTTAGGAATTAGCCTGGGCCTAAACACGCCTTCCTGTCTAGTCTTTCACAGGAACCTGCCTTATGCTGAGTCAGACCAACAAACACTCCATCTAGCTCAATATTATCAACATTGACTGTCAGAAACTCTCCAGGGTTTCAGACAAGGAGTGTCTCACAGCCCTACCTAGAAATGCCATGTATTGATCTTGAGACGTTCTGCATGCAAAGCAGCTGTTCTTTCAATTAACTATGGCCCTTCCCAGTTAGTGGCTGAAACTGCAGCACAGAACAATCCTGAACAGCTTTTTAAAACAACAGATGAAAAGGAGAGGTGTTCATTCTTCCACAGTTTTCTGGCCACACACATAAAAGAAGCACTCTTTGTGCATTTCTGGCATACTCAAGACATCACAATATTTTTCAAATTGTATGCAATTTGCCAAACTGAAGAAGACACACTGTCTCTTAAGTGTTTTTCTGCGGATGGAAAGTGGATCAGTCTCTCACTTGAAGAGCGGAAGCAGAAGACATCTCTGGACATTTATCTTACAACGACACATGGCAACTAGAGATAATAGCCAGTTTTGTTTTTGAGAGTGACAGTCTGTGCCCTTTTCCATTGCCTATCCTTCTAATAAGATCCAGGAATATGTATTCATATTCTCTCACACGCTCGGTTAGGTTTTTGGAGCAAGAGTAAAGGGAATTTGGCCATTTCACTTAAAAAGAAGAGGAGCACAAACGACGGTCATTTGTGGTGCTTAAAGGCTCCAGCTGGAAAGAGCTCACAACTGTTTTGTGAACACTGATTTGCTCTTCTAAGAGCGTGCTTTAGAACTGGCTTACGTGCCAGTATCGCTCTGTGTTCTCTCAGTTTGTTCTTTGCAGCTTTCCCACTACCGAAAATATAATTCCGTTGACTACAGTTTTTCCAGGGGACGGGCTGAGTCAAAGAACACATCACAAGCACATTATCACGTGCACATTATCAATGTCATCCATGATGACATGGACTTTGATGCAGCTGTAACAAAAGCCAAAGACTCCTTCACTGAGTAAGGACAAACTATTCTGAATACATAGACGCATTTGTTTTATTGGAACTGATTTTGAAAAGCATGCGCTCTTCTCAGCACAGGGGAGTTTTGCAATATAGAATGGCTACAGCCATTGCATCCTGGTTAATTATTATTATTATTATTATTATTATTATTATTATTATTAATACCCCACCCATATGGCTGGGCTTCCCCAGCCACTCTGGGAGGCTTCCAACAAAATATTAAAATACAGTAATGCATCCAACATGAAAAGCTTCCCTAAACAGGACTGCCTTCAGGTGTCTTCTAAAAGTCTGGTAGTTGTTGTTCTCTTTGACATCTGGTGGGAGGGCGTTCCACAGGGCAGGTGCCACTACCGAGAAGACCCTCTGCCTGGTTCCCTGTAACTTGGCTTCTCGCAGCGAGGGAACTGCCAGAAGGCCCTTGGAGCTGGACCTCAGTGTCCGGGTAGAACGATGGGGGTGGAGACGCTAAATAATGGTATTTATCATCACTCATATATCAGGGGAGAGTTTAGCTCAGCATCTAGAGTAGCCACTATGAAGAGAAATTAAAACATGCTGAGAATGCAGCCGCTGCTTATCAGCATTCACCATGAATACCTGTGCTCAGCTTGCGAGGTGTCAGATCTTAGAAATAAATAAACAAAAGGGGAGGACAGGAATTTACTAGGACATAAACTCCAGAATCAAGTCCTATGTGTGTCTTCTCTCTGAGACAGTCACAAATATCGCAATTCACAATTTATATCATGCTGCTTCTTAATTCATACATGAGTCTGAAGAGCGTACCTCCATTTTTTCATTTTATATGAAGCCAAGCTAAATCTCGAAAAATGAAAAAAATATTTTACCCACCTCACTACACATATTGGAACAATGTATCTGAGTCTATAAAAACACTGGAAAAATGTGTCTAACCACCAGTCCAGTATGTTTAATTTGTTCAGCGCAAAACATCCTATTTTATAATTCCCAGAGCCAAGACTTGTAAATAAACTGTCCTACACAGTAGCATATGAGTGGCAAGTCTAATAAATTCACTGAGAGTGCAATCTGTATGCCCGGCAGTAAGTCCCATTGTTTACTGAGGTTTAGCTCAGTACATAGAGCAGGAACGTGTATAAAATGACCCCTACTTCTTTTAACCCAAAATTAAGAAATCAATATTTTTGGGTTGCCAGAGTTCTTGAGAGTCCCATGGACTGCAAGAAGATCAAACCTCTCCATTCTGAAGGAAATCAGCCCTGAGTGCTCACTGGAAGGACAGATCATGAAGCTGAGGCTCCAGTACTTTGGCCACTTCATGAGAAGAGAAGACTCCCTGGAAAAGACCCTGATGTTGGAAAAGATTGAGGGCACAAGGAGAAGGGGATGACAGAGGATGAGATGGTTGGATGGTGTTCTCGAAGCTACCAGCATGAGTTTGACCAAACTGCGGGAGGCAGTGGAAGACAGGAGTGCCTGGTGTGCTCAGGTCCATGGGGTCACGAAGAGTCAGACACGACTAAACAACAAACAAGAGTTGTTGATCACCCTCAAAGTTGTTGATTGCCCCACTGAAAACCGTGTATAAGATGACCCCCCACCCATCATTTACTCAAAAAATTAAGGGGGGGAACCAGTCTTATACACAGAAAAATAGGGTATTTTCTCTTACGATATCTCATCCTTCTATTCTGTGACTAGGCTCTGCTATGATGTCATTTCTACTATCATATAATATTAGCTGATATTAGCATTACCTTGCATTGCCATGGGAGCTATTTCCTCATAGTGCGGTTCCAATCTGCTGCATCCAAACCAGGAACTGTGGTTTGTTTTGCTCCAACAAACTATAATCAGTAAGTCTTGGCGACAGATCATGGTTTGTTGGAAGCAAAACAAATGATACATCGTACTGACATAATGCAAAGCCCGTGGTTTGCTTCCTTCTAGTACAAGCAGGGAGAAATGGGAAGTATCAGACCAGATGCAATATGCTCATGCACATAAGCTATGGTTTATGGCATACCATGATGTGCCAATGTGGCCAGATTTTAGGTACATTCCAATTGTACCTAAATTGGAGAAAACTATTGCCTGTTTAGGAACTGATATAATAGGCTGTCTGAGGGAAAGTGAAATGGATATATATTGATCTACCAGCCTAGGAAGATAGCACAATATAGACACAACCCAAGCAAACTGAAGCACTTTTAAAGATTATTGGTTCCAATGAGAAGTTAATCACATGGCTAGTTCTCAATGGGATTTTCTTGGAAACAAATAAGTATAAGCCTTTCCTAACTTAAATTTAGATGTGCAAACTACTTATGACATCAAAGAGACTTAGACTTCTTAGTGAAACATTTGAGTACATTCAGGTTAATATTAATGCTTACTCCTTCCTGTGGTATGGATAAGATTGCATACCACGCTTCAATTTTTGTAAACTTTTAACAGCCGTAAATTGTTCTCTTGACATTACTTCAACACTTTTCTTTTAACTTTCTTTGGCTAGCACCGCAATTTACAACATGTTAAAAATTCCTGGAATGTCCTATCTCTGTTGCCCTATAAATACACTGGGAAAAGATTTGTTACTTCGTACTTGTTTGCCTTCTGTCTAATCCTTACAAGTGATCTATTTAAATTCCAAATTCAACCTTCCACTTTTAACTATTAATCTGTCACATTCTCAGAAAAGGAAAATCACAGGTACTGATCTGAAGTAACCATAATCTTAAACCAATGGTGCTACAGCTGTTGTGATACCAGATTATGCCCCAATATACTTTATGTTAACAATTTTCATTAGCATTTGGTAATCTTTCTTCTTGCAATTCTTGCTTTCAAAATAATAACATTCATATCACTGTTGACATAGTCATCTTTTATACTTCGAAAATATCTGATTGTGTTTTTATTAAAGGTATATCAATGCAATGGAGAGCATTGCTTATTCTTTAAAAAAAAATACAGTACAGACAAGATCAGGGGTCAGCAAACATTTTCACTCAGATCAGTACCTGTGATTTTCACTCAGATCTTGTGGGGGGCCAGGCTATGTTTTTTTGCGGGGGGGGGGGGAGAGGAGAGGAATTCCTATGCCCCACAAATAACCCAGAGATGCATTTTAGATAAAAGCACACATTCTACTCGTGTAAAAGCACGCAGATTCCTGGACCATCCATGGACCAGATTTAGAAGGCGACTGGGCTGGATCCGGCCCCCGGGCCTTAGTTTGCCTACCCATGGACAAGATCAAGAGGTCCAAAGAAACTGCAACCAACTTCCAACCAAACTTTTAACTTGACTTGTTGAATACTTTCATTACTGCCCTTCCCAAAGCGTGCAGAAATCTCGCTTCAATGTACGTGATTGGACTAAATGGCTGTGATCCAGAGGGCTATTTAGGTATGCCCACTTTCCTTCCCCACTTTGACAAGCAGACCCACAAGCCATATAACAAACTGCTTTTGAAACTCTCCTCAGTTTCAGGGCAATTGCCATGTGGCATAAGAAGCTGCCATATGATGAATATTGGCAAAACTCCTTTGGCTGCACAGTGCCAACTACACTCTCGTTTCAAACCTAGGCAGTGTCATTTAGACCTCCTGAAATTTACAGTTCTAGGATTCCACGAATATGTTTCTGTATGAAGACCAGTATGTAGTTTTAATTCACCCAAAATTGGTACCCTTAATGATTTTTCTGTTTGTCACCTCTAGTGCTTGCTAAAATTAAGGTCTTGTTCCGAGTTTATGGAACACGAGTAATAACTTACATCAAGTACATTGAAAGGCACCATATCTTTTATCACGTAATATTATGTTTCCTACAGATTCACTTTGACTGGGAAAAAATACATTCCAAATAATGCTTAATAACTGTAGTTTTTCTTTGGATATTGAATTGAGAACCCTTTTTGATTGAAATGAAAAAAATAATAATATGAAGATAAAGGTCTAATCTTAGTTTCACCTAAGGTTCTGGATATGCATATCAATGAAAATATGTATTTCAAAATGTGGAACTTGATTTAAATCAATTATTTAATGTGCATCTTTTCTTGATTTAAATCAGTCCACCCCAATTCATCATAACATGTGAGCTAAGCAATGAGTGACAGGACCTCATTGCTCCATGGGCTTCCTCTCCTGTAGCTCACATCACTGATTGGTAGGACAAGGAGATGAGCTAGCCAATAGGAAAGAGAAGAAATGGAGATGGTGTGATGAGACATGGCGCGCCAACAACTCTCTGTCTCTTACGATGCCTGGGTTAGTCCCAACTAGTCACTGAAAGCAATGGAGCGGTATATAATTAAGTTGCATCAATGTCAAAATGCTTAGGTAAAGGTAAAGGTACCCCTGCCGGTACGGGCCAGTCTTGACAGACTCTGGGGTTGGTGCGCCCATCTCACTCAAGAGGCCGGGGGCCAGCGCTGTCCGGAGACACTTCCAGGTCACGTGGCCAGCGTGACATCACTGCTCTGGCGAGCCAGAGCCGCACACGGAAACGCCGTTTACCTTCCCGCTAGAAAGCGTTCCCTATTTATCTACTTGCACCCGGGGGTGCTTTCGAACTGCTAGGTTGGCAGGCGCTGGGACCGAGCAACGGGAGCGCACCCCGCCGCGGGGATTCGAACCGCCGACCTTTCGATCGGCAAGCCCTAGGAGCTGAGGCTTTTACCCACAGCGCCACCCGCTTGGTCAACTTGCTAGAGTACCAAACATGTCATCGTTATGATGGGCTTTTACATTTTAACTGCCTATAAGCATTCCTCCCCACATATTATAATCAAGCATCCACATCTCCCAATAGTGCTGTATTTTAAAGACATTATTGTTATTTGTTTCACTTACCAACAGTATCACACGGTTCATCTTTATGTACACAGAAATCCTTCCTAAAATTGGGAGGGAAAAGAAGACAAAGCCTTCAGAAAATTGTGCTGTCAGATGCTCATTTATGCAAATTTTAACCGCTTAATAAATGACAAGGCTTCTCTATTTCAAAAAAGAACACGTGAAGGAAATCCTGAAATTATCAAATGGCACTTCAGCCTTAAATCTACAATTTATTTCCCATTTAATGTGGCATCAGGTTGATTAGTATCTTCCTTAATCATCTGAAATTCACAGATTTGTCAGATTTTTCATCCCCTACTGAAACTAAAGAGACTTCCACATGGGTACTTATCCTGAGATCAGTGCTGTTCATGCATGCGTGTTTCTCAATACGTCTATACACTGTTCTCAGCATTAAGGTGCAAGCCAGTGTGTTCAATTTAAGATGGATTTAACCTTTCCGCCGAAAAATAAATTTAAAAACAAACAAACTGTTTTGCAAGATCTAAATGATCTGCAATGTGACATTAGCCATCCCCGGTTGCTCAACCAAGCTTCGATTCAGTGGGGAAGATCGGATTTTTGCAAGTAGATGTAGATGAGCCCTAACACTGTTTTAAGTGTCAGAAATGGTACTGGAAGAATTATCTTAAGACGCTAGCAATGGAATTATTGCTGTTACCCTAGTAGGGTACAAGTGCAATAAATAAAGCAGCATTTCCTTACCCCATCTCTGGGGACAGGAGGGGAAAGAAATCTACTTTCCATGGTTTCCTTGATATGTTGATAACCCTGGTATACTCAAGCAGGAGAATTAGGGAAGATACCACATGGGAATGTAAGTTGTAAAGGGAATGCGTAATTCAGAGATAAATATGGATGATTGCCAGGGAAGCTGAAGGAAGTCCAAAAGAGATGTTTTGTTACAATTTGGTTAAAAATGTATAAATGTATTGGAAAACTAATAAAAAATTATATATAAAAGGGAATGTAAGTTGCCCTTATCTCCAGTCCAACTGTGCTGTTTTCAGGTCACTTAGATTATCATTCATTTTTAAAAGATTACAGTCATGGAAATATTCCAGACTGGAGTATTCTCCCTAATGGGGTCATCGTCTTGCATGGAAGCCCCAAACAACATGACTCTACAACAGTGTTTCCCAAATTTGGGTCTCCAACAGCTTTTGGACTACAATTCCCATCATCTCTGACTACAGGTCTTGCTAGCTAGAGGTGATGGGAGTTGCAGTCCAAAAACAGCTGAAGACCCAAGTTGGGGAAACACAGCTCTGCAATAATAAAAAAAGAGGTTATGAAAAGAAAGTATACAATTAAATATGGAAGTGTTCCCTGTTTCTAACCATTGCTAAGTCTCAACACACAGGTGACTCTCAATTTATGCTGGGGTTACATTCCAGGAATAGCGTCTACAGCCAAAATCGTATATAGGACTCAGCTATACTGCTGCACATAAAACGTTTTAAGTGTGTTGTAAAGTGCATTATACAAATGTGACACTAGATGGTGATGGTGAGGTATGGCAAATTCAATATATTTTTCAAAACGTTTTTTAAAAAAATGCATTTTCACAACTTCTTTTATATGTGTGTAGATTCCACCATAGTCAAAGCACATTGGGTTCAATATTAAGACTGACAAAGTCTTTTTCCATGAACACCTGCCCCCTTCATTTCTGTTTTTTTAATTTGCCAAACATGTAATGTGCACAAGTTAAATCGCGTAGGCTGCAAGTTAGCTGTACTAGATTACAATATGCCAGTATTTGCAGTACAAGGCATGAATCATGTGTTAAGGCTGATGCAAACATATTAGCAGTTAGACATAGGGTTTAATGTTTGTGAATCTGGAGGGGTAAGTCTGTGGGTGTTATGAATGCACTTACATAACTGCTCTTAAGGTTAATATCTGTTTAAAGAATGAGAAAGAGAACAAATGTAGAATATAGCAAGGCACAGATAGCATGGAAGTTGTACTTTGTCAAAAATAAAATTGAGATTTGTATATGCACACCCTAATAAGTAGAGTATATGTGGGCTGAGATGCTTTCATTCAGCTGATTTCTATCCTGGTTGAAGTAAACTTCCAAAAGTTAATTATGAGAGTTTGGGGAAATAGAACTCTTAAGTCTTGGCAACAGTGAAATACAATTGCATCCTGTGCAATGAGACAAATGTAAAACATTCCCTAATTTCCAAGAATAAGAACTGTATACCTTGGAGACTAGGCTGCCCAGTAAAAGTTTATGATACTCCAGATACACCTATAAACAATTCATTATTTATTTGTGTCCTCATTTCTACATAGGGAAGTTGCAGGAGGGTCATCATGTAGCATCTGAATCTACAGAATGGATTGCAGCGTTGCTCTAGCAATTGTTTTTTTTTTCAAATTCTTTAAGTGACTTTATTATTAATTAGCACCACTAAAATCTTAGTGGGCCAATGGTACAAAATGCACTGGAAAGGCTAAAAACACATTTAAATGCACATTTAATTTAAACATGTAAATGAAACCATTCGTAAGTATGTTCCTGCAAGAGGTATATAAAGGCATGCACACGATTTATATGGCCAAATTTGCCTTATATTCTGTGTCCTGTTTCCCCTCGAACTTAATTAACACTAGCTTCCCCCCCCTACTCTGTCTCCCCACTCAGTTTCACAGAGCCCCTCTCATCCAAAATCTTCTTCCCCCCATTGCCAGCCCCTCAATTTCTGGCCTCCCACTTTTTGTGGAACGCTTACAAGCAATGGCTCTTCATGGTAGGCTGGGTGATTTTCTTATCAGTAAATGTGTCTGTGAAGAAGGAAGCCAGCCTACAATCTGGATCATTTCCCTTCTCCTTCCCACTTCTCTTTCCAAAAGAGATCAGTTCTATCAGTTGTTCCCAGTCCCTAAAATTAAAGATGGGAGTAAGCCAAGCTCAGCATTGAAGTAACATCTGAGCTTTCAGATTTTATTGTCTTCCTGTGAGTGGATCTTTATGCTCCAAATGCTTTCTTTTTCTTTGCAAGCCTATAGGGCTTGAAGACTGAATCAATCTCTGAAACAACTGCCATCTCTCCGCACAAGTATCAACACATATGCGCGCAGTTCAGCACTGTGATAATAAATGAGCCTTCCTCAACTTCCACCAACCCCAGGAACCATGGTCAATAGTCAGGGATGATGGAAATTGGAGTCCAAAACCCCTGAAGGTCACCAGGTTGGGGAAGTCTGTAAAGGTAAGCTGAAATAACACATTATTCTGTTCTAACTCCCATCTCATTGAGTAACCAACTAGGTATCTCCAACCCCTTGAAAGATTCCATCAATGGTGTCTCCAAAAAATTTTTACACATCACCTGGGAAGGCAGGCGAACTAATGCCAGTGTACTGGAAGAAGCAAAGATCGCCAGTGTCGAAGCGATTATTCTTCAACATTGACTTTGTTGGACTGGTCATGTTGTGCAGATGCCTGATTATTGTCTTCCTGAGCAACTACTCTATTCCGAACTTAAAAATGGAAAGCGTAATGCCAGTGGTCCTCAAAAGAGGTTTAAAGACTCTCTCAAGGCAAATCTTAAAAAATGTAGTATGAACACCAACAACTGGGAAACACTGGCCTGAGAGCGCTCCAATTGGAGAACAGCCCTTACCAAAGGTGTCGTGGGCTTTGAAGACACTCTAACTCAGGACAAAACATGCTAAGAGGAAGGCATGCTTGGTAAACCCTCATTGGTGAACAACTCCCACTCAGAAACCTCTGTCGCCACTGTGGAAGGACGTGTGGATCTAGAATTGGCCTCCACAGACTCAATGTTAAAACCGTGTTTATGGAAGACAATCTTACTCGGCTACGAGTGATTGCCAAAGAAGAAAGATTTGTCTAGAACTGTACTGCATATTCCGTGTGGAAGTCACAATAAGGGATACTTTGGTATCTTCTATTATCAGGTCAAGCAATCATAATTTGCAAGTGATTTACCAAGCTTATAGAGGGGATAATAGTCCTTCAAGTGGGAGCAAAATCTAACTTTTAAGAGATTTACGGCAGTTTTCTGAAGTTTAAATAAGGTGACTAATGGCAGAAAAGAATCTGAGGCAAGAATGGGCAATTGCTAGTCTGTCATTTCCATAAATTACACTTTACTCATAAACTAAAACCTATTAAATACAGCCGTAGAATAGGTCCTTAGGGGTAATGCAAAGCCTAAATATTCAGCTACTCCATATAAAGCTTACTATTATACAGGAATCTCTTCAAAGAAACATATAAAACAGGCAGGTATGGAAAGGGTGAGATGCATAGCAAATGACAAAGAAATACGGCAGGGAAGGATGGTACAGGAAAATCTCACGTGTACTTAATATTAAATCTTCCAGAACTACGTCTTTCTGCTCAGCCCATATACGATGCGTCTTAACTCTAGAAGTCAGGTGCCAGTATGCTAAGAATACTGGAATGCTTCTGTTCTGTCCTTTGAGACGTTCCTTCATGATTCTGCAAGCCTGTTTCCCTTTTAATGCTCCTCACATAAACAGGCATAGATAATATATGTACAAATACTGCAGGCATCCAAATATCTAAGTCAGTTCTTTCTTTTTTAAAACAAAAAAGCAAAAAACGAGATAGTGTAGAAGACAACTTGTTTCTCCATCACACCTGAGGAAGGGGAACACTAAACACTGTGGGCTTAAGTGGTTTCTGTTCATCTTTTGAGGTGTTTCCCAACCCCCTTCATTCTTGCATCTGATGCCTTTTATTTTTTTTTTCTTCTTCTTTTTTGCCAGTTTGCTTCATTTGGGGGATTTCCATCACCGATCAGCTCATCAGGGTGCCTACAGAATGCTGCATGAGGTTCACGGCCATTAACCAAAGGGACAAAAACTTGCAACTTACCTCGTGATTAATATGGCTGCGTCTACTGGTGACACATCTTCACCCCAGCTTGTTGACATCTCTAAATGGATGTCATTTTTCTTACCAAATTCTTCATGTTGCCATTTGCAGAAACTCTCCAGCATTTTTTCACCATGATGTCCAATATACATGTCAGCCTAAAAGGTGTAATGTTTCACTTGTTGTAACATATGTATCTACACAGCTTTTTAAAGCAAAAGAGAGTGTGTCTGTTTTAAAGACTTCTAAAAACATGTAATAGAGAATTTTGTCGTTCTGTAAATATTCAAATATTGGTTGCTATTCCACAATCAATATTAAAACATCTATTTCATTGCAACAACCACAATGTTCCCCCTTCCAGCTGACTACAAACATGTGTAATTAAAAGTCTGACTCATCTAAACTTTAGATTCTCTACATATTTTTGTTTGCATCGGGGAATTTGGATAAATAGAATCATACTGTTTACAGAGCTGTTTGAGCTAAATTACATATTTGTGACTTAAAAGACACATACACAAAATGTTCTATACACCTTCAAACAGCTTCAGAGATTTAAGTGCATCTTCCCTTAACATTAACCTAAAAATAATATCCTCATGTTGTTTCGTACAGCCAGGCTGTAATTGTGTTTGTTTCAACCAAGGAAGACCTCACTATCTTCCTCACATTACTTTACCAATCCCCACTGTGCATCTGAAGCCGCTCATGACATTGAAATAGCCGAGGAAACCTACTCAGGTGAAAGCTTTTGTGCTCGTGATTGATGGCACACATAGCTCTGTCGGTAGAGCACAAGACTCATAATCTCAGAGTCGTGGGTTTGAACCTCATGTTGGCCGAAAGACTCCTGCATTGCACAGGGTTTCAACCACAGTTCTGTGATTCTATGAATGGAGGTTTCCAAACATAATTTGTAAAGTAAAGGTAAAGGGACCCCTGACCATTAGGTCCAGTCATGACTGACTCTGGGGTTGCGGCGCTCATCTCGCTTTATTGGCTGATGGAGCCGGCGTACAGCTTCCGGATCATGTGGCCAGCATGACTAAGCCGCTTCTGGCGAACCAGAGCAGCGCACGGAAACGCCGTTTACCTTCCCGTCGGAGCAGTACCTATTTATCTACTTGCACTTTGATGTGCTTTTGAACTGCTAGGATGGCAGGAGAAGGGACCGAGCAACGGGAGCTCACTTCGTCATGGGGATTCAAACCGCCGACCTTCTGATCAGCAAGTCCTAGGCTCTGCACCACCCGCGTCCCACATAATTTGTAGTAAGTACCAATAACTAGGCACAAGGCACAACTTGCTGCCGTTAAGCAGGGGGACTATTTAGTGTGTCACCAGACGGCTAGAAGGAGCTGCCCCGTTCCCTTCTGAGCACCTCCGCTAAAGTGGAGAGATGTTTTTCACTTCTTGAGAAAGCTTCACCCAAATGTGTCCTCCCTCATCATTTCCACCCAACCTTATAATTTAAGAGTGCGTGTCCTTTATCTGTACAGATGCCTATTCTAAATAATAGTGATAATAATACATGGAAAAGGTAAATGCAGTACTTTCTTACTGGAGTCTCATGAAGCAAAACAAGCTTAGTCACTCGAAGGTTCACTCGAATCCCAAGGCTCTTGTGTTGGAAAAGATTGAACACCTAAAATAAATGGATTAAAACACTATTTCAGAATTGTAAAATGAAAATCACAAATCTGCTTTGGCGGTCTGACGAGTTCCGAGTGTTTTATGCAACAATTTTATATAACAATTGGGTCTGGGCAATACACAAACACGGTCTCCATGTTCGGAACAACTTCATCATCTGTTTTTTAGGGGGGTGGGCAGAAAGCTCATCTTCCTTTGCACACAAAGATCAACTTTCTTTGATGGAATTAGAAGCTCATGTTCACATCCAAGCACACAGAGCACTTTATGTAAGTGAGAGTGGAACGTACTGTTGACTCCTTAATATTTTGTTCCTGAATGTTCAAGGAATATCATAGTGTACTGATGTAAGAAGGCTAGGCTGGGGGGAAAGCAGCACTGTTACATCTCCCAAGACATCTATGGAAGCCTAATGAGAAGGGCCAAAAAGGTTGAGTCTGCACTGGAGATGGGAGCTTGGGTCAGATCCTGCGCCTTCATAAGAGTACTAATCAGGACTCTGACCCACACTAGGAGCCCACCTTCCAATCCTAATGACTTATACAATTAAGCTATGTTCTGCGCTTTACTGAACCTTCAAGCTAATTTAAATTGACGGTAGAGTAGACCAACTGGGATAAATGGCATCCATTACCTTACATTCATAATTTGCAATGGGTATGACTTAGCTGGCAATCACCCAGCATATTATCTTTACAGAAAGTCTCAATGTTCCCTACCATATTTAGAATCGTTAGGATAAATCGTCTTGCTGCATCTGCCCCGTGATAGGATATCATAGCCGGATCTGCAACAACTACAGTCTCCACATTATATTCTTGAGGTAATTTATAGGAATATCTTTTTCCTCGTCCGCTTTCTGTTCCTTTTTGGCTCTTGGGTAGTCTTTTCTCTGCAACAGAAACAAGTAGTAGACAAATGATCGCGTAAAGATGCTTTATACTGAGTTATGCTATTGGACCATCTCTATCTGGAGATGCTAGAGTTCTTCTGCATCCAAATATATGCTCTATGATTGACAGAAAGGCATCCTAGCCATTTTTAGCAAAAAATGTTTCACTGGGATACATGTTTTATGGCTTTTGTTCAAACCTCTAGTGATTATCAACTTATAAATGAAATATTTACTAACCATGGATTATACAATGCTAATGAATACAGTGGTACCTCGGGTTAAGAACTTAATTCCTTCCAGAGGTCCGTTCTTAATCTGAAACTGTTCTTAACATGAAGCACCACTTTAGCTAATGGGGCCTCCTGCTGCTGCTGCGCCGCCGGAACATGATTTCTTTTCTCATTCTGAAGCAATGTTCTTACCCTGAAGCACTATTTCTGGGTTAGCGAAGTCTGTAACCTGAAGCGTATGTAACCTGAAGCGTATGTAACCCGAGGTACCACTGTATAACGTTACACTTCCTGCTCAGGGCCAGATTTAGGTTTGATGAGGCCCTAAGCTACTGAAGGTATGGAACCCTTTATATGTCCAGTTGTACTTTGTCAACAACAAATTGTCAGTTTTTTGTGTTGAATGCATGCTATATGGTAATTTATGGACCTAATAGCTCCATAAATGGGATGCGGGTGGCGCTGTGGTCAAAACTACAGAGTCTAGGGCTTGGCGATCAGAAGGTCAGCGGTTCGATTCCCTGCAATGGGGTGAGCTCCCGTTGCTCAGTCCCAGCTCCTGCCCACCTAGCAGTTTGAAAGCACATCAAAGTGCAAGTAGTTAAATAGGTACCGCTCTGGAGGGAAGGTAAACGGCATTTCCGTGTGCTGCTCTGGTTCGCCAGAAGCAGCTTAGTCATGCTGGCCATGTGACCCGGAAGCTGTCTGCGGGCAAATGCCGGTCCATCGGCTAGTAAAGCGAGGTGAGCGCCACAACCCCAGAGTCATCCGCGACTGGACTTAACTGTAAGGGGTACCTTTACTTTTACCTTTAATAGCTCCATACACAACACAAAACACTGTTGCTGTGTGTAGGTTTTATTTTATTTTTTATCTTATACTTTGGAAATGTACATCCAGGGTTTTTTCCCTTTCATTGGGGGGGGGGCAAGAAAGTGGGGCCCTAAGCTATAGCTTGTTTAGCTTATACATAAATCCGGCACTGTTCCTGCTCTAAACTTTTAGAGTAACTGGCATGTCTGCTCATTCTAGCCTTGCTCATGTGTCCAACAGATAATCGACTGGCCTCAACAATCAATTAACTGCTTAACACAAGTTGTAGAGCATTTGATGAGTTTATGCTGCTTCACTTTTCCCTGGTTTTTAATGCTCCTAACTTTGCTCTATAGCAGATTCCCCTGAACTAAGACTAATGAGCGACACATAGTTCACTTAATATTTTTTACTGTAGAAGCAGGAATATACTGTAGATTTAGTGGCAACATGCTTCCACAAGCTCAAAATTCAGAAGCTACACGTATATTTTTTATCATTAATTCAATCTCAGCTCTGTGAATCGATCACAGCTCCCTAAAATGTATTTCTATAGCATCTGTGAAGTTAAATAAAAAACATGGGAGGTGGATTCTCATGTTGCAAGCACACACTAAATTATAATTTCTATTCCAAAATAGGAATCATAAGTATTTCCAATCTCATCTTTATTTTTCTTAGTCATGGAATGCAATAAATTAATCAAAATTGCTTTCCTAGAAACTGGCAAGAAACATTTATGGACAATAACTTAAAAAGTGTTCAGAAGAGGGATGGAGAATGCTAATAAAACAATATGGCACTTTCATCTCCCCCCCCTCAACTTGCAGATATAAAAGAATCACAGTTCAGTAGTTAAGCTTGCTAAGGGGGGGAATGCTTAAAAACTAAAGAAAATATCCCTATGTGATAAAATGTTAGTGAAAATACTTTCACTCCATCCCTTCTGCAAGTCTATTAATGCTGGTGTTTCTGAGTACTTTGCACTGGGTTTTAATTTTATTTTTTTAATTTACAACAAAAAGGCCATTATGTATACAACTGTCACATTTAATAGCCTTCTTCCATTTCAAGAGATGACTGGTTCCAGCAACATTCTCTGTTTAAAATTGCTCTACTTGCCCCTTTGGTCTCTCAGTAGGAATCCTAGAAAGCTGAAGAGCCTCTTTAAATGCAACCAATGCCTACGGAGGAACTGCGAAAACAGACCACACAGATGAGGAAGAAAACAAAAAAGGGTCTGTGTGTGGGAGCCTTTCAAAACGCACACACAAAATAACCAAAAACAATGATAGCTCCTAAAGATGTTATCACGAGCTAAACACACGGAAAGATGGAAACTGCTATCATTTGATTTGGGCAAAAGAATGAAAGGGTAAAATAAATGTTTTTGAAACTGCTCAAGGTGAGGTACCACAGACAGGGAAACGTAAGTGGGTTGTGTCTACACCTGACACTTTTGAAAATCCAGGAGGAGGAGAAAGAGTCTCTTATCCCCACGATTTCATTCATATTAACAGTAGTATTAGCAATAATAAATGACATGGGAGATGAAGCACACATTTTGATATCATCATTCATTCAGATAATATTGCCAACATAAGCAAGAAAGAGCAAAACCCACGTAAATTGATTCAAATCTTGACGCTCTGAGGCTGAACAAGATTGAACCGTTACAATATTCTGTTTAAAATGCTAATTTTCATTTAGCTTATTTTACAAAGTGTGCATGTGATGAATCTAAGGGTTCGTCCACACCAGTTTACTGTGTTTGCATTCCCATTTAATTTGTCTAGTCCAGGCATGTCCAACAGGTAGATCGAGATCTACTGGTAGATTGTGGGGTGTTCCTGGTAGATCCTGTTAGATTTTTGGCCCCTCAGTAATCTCCTCCCCCCCAAAAAGGGGGGAAACAACTTTGGCTTCCTAAGAAAAGTTCAACAACTTTGGTCCATCCAACGACAATGGGTAGGTCACTGTCTTTTTTTATACTGTGAGTAGATCGCAGTCTATTGGGAGTTGGAGGTCCCTGGTTACATTATTACCCTTAAACAACACCAATCTTGATGCTTTCCTCTGTAAATTCAGGTTTACCTGATACAGGGTTAATCCAATAGATTGGGGGGGATTGGGATCCAAACTGCTCCATTCAGGGTCACAGATGATTTGGGGGGGGCTGTTTTTGGATGGGTAGATTAACTGTCTACTACAGTGGTGCCTCGCTAGACGAAAAGAATCCGTTCCGCGATTCTCTTCGTCTAGCGGTTTTTTCGTCTTGCGAAGCAAGCCCATTGACAGCTTAGCGGATTAGCGCTACAGCTGTCAAGCGGCTTATCAGCGGAACAGCTGATAAGCGGCTTAGCGCTTAGGGAAAGGGGGGGAAAGCGGAAAAAACCCGCAGGGGGACGCAAGATTTTTTCGTCTTGCGAAGCAACCCCATTGGGAAATTCGTTTAGCGAAGCGCCTCCAAAACGGAAAACCCTTTCGTCTAGCGGGTTTTCCGTCTTGCGAGGCGTTCGTCTTGCGGGGCACCACTGTACTTCCCTTTCTATGCCCACAAATTTCTCAGTGCTTTCATTTCTTTCCCGCTAATCTCATAACTATTTCCGGTATACTCCTATTCTGAGACATATTTTACCTTGTGATCTCGCACTATTGCACAAAACTAGGAAACCACAGAAGCATTAAAAAAAAATCTATGCAGGATATTTTTTTGGGGGGGGATGAATTGTGTGCTGACAATTTACAATTGCTTCAGTTTCTTTTCCGATGTGTTAGTAAGTTCAACATCAAGAGTGAGCCATATTCTTTTGATCCCTCAAATTTCCTCAAAACTCAAAAACTGCACAAACTTACAATTGCCTGACTGTGTGCATTTACACACTTCCTGGGCGGGGATTTTTTAAAAAAGAAGAAAAAAGACAGAGACAGTGCATGCATGCACAGCTATCTGCACACATGCCCTGTCAGTAAAAAGGTAACGGTAAAGGACCCCTGGACGATTAAGTCCAGTCAAAAGCAACTATGGAGTTGTGGCACTTATCTCACTTTCAGGCCGAGGGAGCTGGTGTTTGTACACAGACAGCTTTCTGGGTCATGTGGTCAGCAGGACTAAACCGCTTCTGGTGCAACAGGACACCATGATGGAAAGCAGAGCGCACAGAAACACCGTTTACCTTCCCACCACAGCAATTCCTATTTATCTACTTGCACTGGTGTGCTTTCGAACTGCTAGTTTGGCAGGAGCTGGGACAGAGCAACAGGAGCCCACTCCATTGAGGGGATTCGAACCACCAACCTTTCGATCGGCAAGAGGCTCAGTGGTTTAGACCACAGCTCCACCTGCGCCAGTACTTAGGTGGCGTAACAGAATCAACAAATTTGAAGGAAGGGACAACACAAAATGGAATGCCTACTGGGAAACACTGAAGTTCCTCCTCATATGCAAATTCAAATATATGCAGATGTTTAATCTAGTCTAATTCAAACGGGGGGGTGAGGAAGTGGATTAACAGGTAGATAATGTTCAAATGTGAGCAAGCCCTAAATGAATTAACAAAGTAAGCTTAATTAACCTGGAAACAAACTAAAAACCCTGAAGTGGTTTTGCAAGAACTGTATTTGAGCAGTTTATCATAAGCACAACATTTGAGAACCACAAGGAAGAATAGACAGATCAGAACAAGGACAAAAAGGGAATCAGCTTTCATTGCAGAAGAGAGTGTGATCCTATCCAAAAAGTGAGTTGGTAGGTTGATTTGCGACTTGTCCTGTTAGAATCCTGGCACATCAATTCTAAACACATTTCTTGGAAACTGTCTTCAGTTAAATTTATTTCCAAGTAAAGGAGTTTCTGTCCACTGATTTTAAGCAGAGACTGAGGCTCCATGTACTTGGAAGCAAGTCTCACTAATTTCAGTGAAACTCCAAGTAATATTGTGTTTAATGGGACAATCCAAATTATAGACTACTGAAATCAATGGCACTTTCTACAACTCAACAACTATGGAATAGGGCTAATGTTCATTTAAATTAATAGTACTCAGGTAACCTGAGTAGTAGGGACGCGGGTGGCACTGTGGTCTAAAGCACTGAGCCTAGAGCTTGCCGATCAGAAGGTTGGCGGTTCTAATCCCCGCAACGGGGTGAGCTCCCATTGCTCTGTCCAAGCTCCTGCCAACCTAGCAGTTCGAAAGCACACCAGTGAAAGTAGATAAATAGGTACCGCTCTGGCGGGAAAGTAAATGGCGTTTCCGTGCACTGCTCTGGTTTTGCCAGAAGCGGCTTAGTCATGCTGGCCACATGACCCAGAAAAAACTGTCTGCGGAGGCGGAAAAACGCCAGCTCCCTCAGCCAGTAAAGCGAGATGAGCGCCGCAACCCCAGAGTCATTCGCGACTGGACTTAACTGTCAGGGGTCCTTTACCTTTACCTTTAACCAGAATAGTGACTAGAGATTAAGAAAAAGATATTTGTTTCTTACAATAAGTTCCTACTGCATTAAATAGGTTAACAGGGATTACATTACCAGTAATAACACCACAGTACTGACTATGAGAAGCAGGCTTTGCAGTGGCTTTCTCAGGTATGGACCTTCTACGCCTGTAGACGCGATGTGCATGACCTGTCACAGCCAAAGTGTGATTGAGTGGTTCAATAAATATGAAGTCGTCATTCAGCTGCAAAAAACCCATCTGCAGTGGGAAACAAAAGCAACAGATACGGTGTGTTATTTAACGAGGCTCCACCATGCCACATATACAGAATAAATTTCAAATAGACCCTTAATGCTTTAAGACTTCCTGAAACAGCCAGAAAATGCTTGTGATGATGAGACGTAAGTTACAACAGTACAAGAATTCCAAACCATGATATTTTGGAGGCAGGTCCAGCAGCACAGATATAGGCAATTTAGGTGCCAGGTCCTGTTCCATTAGCCTCTTTCTTTCCAAACGCTAAAATAAATGTCATTTACTTTGACTTAATGTGGGTGGGTGGCTATGTGCCAGTAGCAGATGCACAGCGAAATATTTAGATTTCTCAAAACTTGCTTTGGAGGGCCCAAGAGGTCGTTTAAATATGTTCAGCACAATCTATACACTCGTCTTACAACATTCCACATTATCATTTATGTCTTTGTTTATTAAAATGAAGGACAGTTATTAATAAAATACTTCTGGTCAGAAAAAACACACCTAAGGCTGCTTCAAGTATTATTATTCCTTCTACATGGAAATCATCTCTGTCTTGGGGAAACAGCTTTTTCTGCTCCAAGTACACATGCTGGGAATCCAAATCTGGGCCAGTCCTATCATTGGGTAGGATGAGGCAACCACCTCAGGGAGCAGATGCTGGCGGGTGTGGTGCAGGCAGAGTTTATTTATATTATTTATAGATGTATGGCAATGTACAACTGAAACATCATAAAATTGCAATATTATAAAATACAGAATTACCTACATTCAATTGAATTACAGTGGTACCCCGCAAGACAAACGCCTCGGAAGACGAAAAACTCGCTAGACGAAAGAGTTTTTTGTTTTCTTAGGCACTTCACAAGACGCATTTCCCTATGGGCTTGCTTCGCAAGACGAAGCTTGCCCCGCAAGCTCCGGGGATAGCAGGGAAGCGCACCGCGCCTTCCCCTCTGTCCCCGGACCTGTTCTGAAGGCTGGTGGCGGGGAGAAGATAGCTTCTCCCCATTGCCAGCCCCGCAAGCTCCGGAGACAGAGGGGAAGGCGCGCTGCGCTTCCCCTCTGTCCCCGGACCTGTTCTGAAGGCTGGCGGCGGGAGAAGCGATCTTCCCCTCTGTCCCCGGACCTCTTCTGAAGGCTGGCGGTGGGGAG
>JAXCMG010000024.1:7619606-7636556 GCA_034642415.1 Podarcis siculus | reverse complement strand
TCCATAGGAACGCATTAATTGATTTTCAATGCATTCCTATGGGAAACCGTGCTTCGCAAGACGAAAAACTCGCAAGAAGAAAAAACTCGCGGAACGAATTAATTTCGTCTTGCGAGGCACCACTGTAATTTCTGTAAAAAAAAAAAGTGGAAAAACAGAAATGATTTCAGCAAGCAGCAAAATATCAGAATTGTGGGTGCCTGCCTGATTTCGGAGGGAACAGTGTTTCAAAGTACCGGTGACATTAAGCTGCTTTAGTCTGTATAGAAACTCAATGAATCAGGGACAATGAGGAGGGCTTGGCCAGATGGCTGAAGTGACCGAACCCAAAGAATGCTCATTAATGGTTCTTTGTCATCCTGGAATAAAGTGGCAAGTGGAGTGCCACAAGCTTCTGTCTTTGGCCTGTTGCTGTCCAATGTATTTATAAACAACTTGGATGAAGGAATTGAGGGGATGCTCATCAAATTTTCAGATGACACCAAACTGGGAGGGTTAGCCAATACTACTGAAGACAGAATCTGGATTCAAGATGACATTAACATATTGGAGATGGGGACACCTTGCTTGCCAGTAGTACAATTGAAAAGGACCTATGGTTCTTGGTAGACCACAAGCTTAGCATGAGTCAACATTATGATGCAGCAGCAGTGATAGGAGAAGTAACATGAGTCAACAGTGTTATGCAGAAGTAACAGTACCACTCTATTCTGCCTTGGTCAGACCTGGAATATTGTGTCCAGTTCTGGGCACCACAATTGACTAAGGATATTGACAAGCTGGAACGTGTGCAGAGGAGGGCAACCAAGATGACTGAGGGTCTGGAAACCAAGCGTTATGAGGAACAGCTGAGGGAGCTGGGTATGTTTAGCTTGGAAAAGATGAGACTGATAGGAGATATGATAGCAGGGAACAGTCTTCCTTCCAGCACTCATGGCAGCAGCAATGTAACCTTGTCCTAGACAGTCTATGGTTTTGTACACTAAAAGTAATACCTTAATCTTATTTTGGTAGTGTACTGGCAGCCAGGCAGAGCTTTCAGCACTAGTACAATATGCTGATATGCCTGTCCAGGCAAACATCATTCCACAGCATCCTGTGCTAGCTGCAATCTCCAAACCAATCTCAAGAGCAGCTCCACATAGAGTGCACTGCAGTAGACTAGAGATCACCACTGTGGTTCAGCTAACCTTGTCCAGGTATGTCTGTAGCTGGCATACCAGTCAAAGCTAGAAAAAAGGACTTAGGATACCTGTGTCTCCAGTGACAGTATCAGATCTAAGAGTACTTCTAAGCTACATATCTAACCTTCCAGTGTCCTGAAGTCGGGAACTATTCACCCACAGGGCTTCTGTCTCACCAAGATTCAGCTTCAGTTTATTGGCCCTCCTCCAGCCCATCACCAACCACAGGCAGTGGTCCAAGACTTACACTGCCTCACCTGATTCAGGTATTACCAAGAAGTAGAGTTGAGTCTCATTGGCATACTGATCACATACAGATTCAATATCTGTGATCCCATAGATACTTGCCTGGGAGTAAGTTCCACTGAACTCAATAGAAGAACTTCTGAATAGATAAGGATGGGATGGGATTGTCACATTAAAGCCACTGCTCAATCGTTAAGCTCACTGGGTGGCCTTGTACAAATCACTGTATGTTAGGCCTAAGCCACCTCATGGAGTCATTGAGAGGGAGAATGATGTAATTGTAAAGCACTGAGTACTTTTTAAAAAAGATAAACAGCAACAAACATAAAAGGAGACTGCTCATTATATATCAGGAGCACGCCTCTGTGTTTTTACAAGAATCTCATTAACGGACAAAGAAAAGTAACTTTTTATTGCTTTAGTGAAACACAACATCTGGCAATATCAATATCAATGAAGATAAGAAACAGGTTTACAGAATCATACTTTGAAGTATTTTCTCATGAGTTACACCATCTAATGAGTTGTCATTGGAGATAAGAGAGAGACTGTGTGTGTGTTTATACAGGACAGGCCATTTGTTGACCACCACTTGATGGGCCTTAAATCACAGCATGCACCGAGATGGCAGCTTGCACCAAATGTGTATAGACTTCCAAACTCTGGAATGACAGGCACTGGGTCCAATCTTGCATCAAAGTCAAAATCCTGACCTGAATTTCATTTCCACCCTAGCCCAGGTGTACAGCAGCTAGTTGGGGTAGTTATGCAGTAGAAGTGTTTTAAATGGCTTCCATGTGGGCATTGCACCCCTTTGCGAACCCCCTCTATGTGTGTGAGACAGCTACATTACTCTCTATCTTTCAAAAAGAAGTAAGCTAGTTTGCTGCCATTGTATAAGCATATGCATACAGATTTTCTAACATATATAAGAGAAAAGGGAGCACATCTCAAATTACAGTTTTTCAATTCAACCACAACTAGTGAATTCTGGGGTGTTAGAAACTATATGACGTGTTAATTGTAACTGAGATAACATAGCCCAATCTTAGAGTCCTGTGTGGACTCTACACATACAGTTGTACCTTGGAAGATGAACACCTTGGGGGTCGAACGTTTTGGCTCCCGAATGCCGCAAACCCAGAAGTGAGTGTTCCAGTTTGTGAACGTTCTTTGGAAGGAGAATGTCTGACACGGCTTACACAACTTCCAATTTCGTGCAGGAAGCTCCTGCAGCCAATCGGAAGCTGTGCCTTGCTTGTAGAACATTTTTAGAAGTTGAACGGACTTCTGGAATGGATTCCGTTCGACAACCAAGGTACAACTGTACTCTCTTTTCAAAAGATCTGTAAAGTTTTGTGGCACATTTGCTAATCCATTTTTTGTCCCTGCTTTTACCTTTCTGTCTCTGCCCACAAAGTTGGTAGCGGTTATCAAAACAGCTGTCTATGTATCATGAGATCATGATCAAACAGAACACCCACAAGACAAATAGCATGCAGAAAAACCAAACACACCGATGAAATAGTCAAGACTCGGCCCGCTACGATTAGATAAATAAAAGAGTCAATCATTCTGTTCTGAGTACAGCCCTCTGTCATCAACTATCTTCATTTTTCGACAGATAGAGAAATGATACCCAAATGGTAGCCAGTAAACTCTGTCTTTGATTAACTGTACTTCCTGACATACTTGCTGTGCTGGATCTGCACAACATATTTTTCTTAAAGTTCTCTGTCCACCTGCTGATGGCTGATCTAAATTTGTTGGATGAAGAAAACGTCCTGTCTCTCATCCATGTTAACTCCCTCCTTAAAAAGTACTGTGGGATTTTTCAACTAGTTGCACAACACAAGTTTCCAGAGAAGCGGATCCATCCCAAGTCCGTGCTGAACAAGTTCACTGTGCGATACAAAGAACACATGCTGTTACTTGAAAGGCCTTCTGCGTACAGTTGCTCAGTTTGATGGCTGACTGTGTAAACCAGCTGAGTGCGTGGACTGATTCATCTCATGGAGATTCTCAATGCCACAAAACAGTCTTTGCAACAGCAGATGAGGGCACAGAAATTCTCCCTGCAGTGGGAGAAATCCACCGGGAGACCCACTCTATACGCAGTAAAGTTGAGTCCTTGGAGGGGGGGGGATGCCGAAAATGATTGATTGCAACGAAAAGGAAGGTTGAATATTGGAAAGGAAAAAAAACTTTCCACACAGAAAGTTACCAGATATAAACTCCTCTTGCAAATTAAAGGATATGGAACAGTGAAATACAAATGAAAGTCAACACACTGGAATTGTATTATTTGGATTAAATAAGCGGATTGGAGCAGGAACAAGTAATCAACATCTCCTAAAAATCTCCTAATATCAGAAACATGGGAAGTCAACCAAAATGTTTAATTTGGAATCTGACAATTGGCTTTTTAAATTGAATTATGATTTGGTATTGTATTAATGTGGTCTATATTGGATTGTTATTAATGAAAAAATATAAAAAATATATAAAAAAGAGATCCAAGTTCGAGATATATGACTAAAGCTGCTTAAATGCTCACAATATGCCCCATTTAAACTATGCATGATATATTTTTCTTTAGACTCTAGAAGGTTTGGTGCTTTTCTGCACTGTGCTTTTATTCTGTGTCAATTCTTTCTTTTTACAGCTAGCTCCTTTGAAATCATTCATTCTTTTCAAGAAAGCTTAACTTTAATTTAATGTAAGTTAAAGCTCATTTGCAGAAGATGTTATTCTTTTCACAGGACAATTTCTTAAACAGTTTATTTTTAAGTAGGCTCGGCTGTATACTTTCTTGCCAGCAATTACTCAGGGGTGCCATTGAAAATTTGTGTTAACAAAACCATGTTGAGAGACTGGAAGAAACCCAGCATACAGAATCCCAGAGCTCATCTCGAATCTATGCAAGCCCCTGATAAGTTATATACCCAAAAAAGAGTGTAGCACATTTGAACCATATATCACATTGAGATAATAATTACTACCGCATCCTGTATAACATTCCCAAGTACTGGAGGCTACACGGAAATAATTAAATATGATGTAAGCTAAACTTCATAGTTAAGAACTTGGCTTTGCCCTGCAAAATAACATTCAGAAACAATTATTATTCCATATATAGCATTCTAGCCTGCAGAAAGCATGACAGATTTATATACTGCTTTTCTTCTTCATTACTCCTGAGATGTGCATCTGGGTGTGTTCCAGTCTGAGGTAACAGAATTCCATGTAATGACAACACAGGATTCACTTAGGGAGGATTTGCAAGATACAATTACCATGAGCGCCATTTTTGAAGTTTCAGAAAGCGATGCTGTTAATCTGGACGTGCATTTTCTATATTTAAAAAAATACATACATTGCAGCGGAGAACGTGACCGCCCTAGGAAGATGAAAAACCTGAAAGAACCTTGTGGCATCTTTAAAAACCAAGGGATTTATTAGCAAGTACAAGTTAAACCACTGAGCAGAAGGTCGGCGGTTTGAATCTCCGTGACGGGGTGAGCTCCCGTTGCTTGGTCCCTGCTCCTGCCAACCTAGCAGTTTGAAAGCACGTCAAAGTGCAAGTAGATAAATAGGTACCGCTCTGGTGGGAAGGTAAATGGTGTTTCCGTGCACTGCTCTGGTTCGCCAGAAGCGGCTTAGTCATGCTGGCCACATGACCTGGAAGCTGTATGCCGGCTCCCTTGGCCAATAAAGCAAGATGAGCGCCACAACCCCAGAGTCGTCCGCGACTGGACTTAACAGTCAGGGGTCCCTTTACCTTTATCTTTACTGGGCTTTTGTATCCTGCATCGGCCAGGGTCAATCCTGGGTTAAGGATCTTCCCATGAAACGTATCAAAAAGAGGAATCCCTCCAGGATACCATTTCGGGAGTTCCGTGGCCTGGTCGACCCCGTCTGGCGATTTAGACAGAAACCTTCCTCCTGGCTCCTCCCCACATTTGTTTTAGGCCAGGCATGGCCAAACGTGGCCCTCCAACTGTTTTGGGACTATAGTTCCCATCACCCCTGACCACTGGTCCTGTTAGCTAGGGATGATGGGAGTTGTAGTCCCAAAACAACACGAATGGACTTAATGGTCAGGGGTCCCTTTACCTTTACCTTACAAGGGTTGAAAAACTAGATCCTACTTAACCAGATGCACAAAACTGGGTTCTGGATAATGAAAACTTATACCACAATAAATCTGCTAAAACTGCCACAATAGTCACCGTTGCTTTTTTCTACAACAGTCCAGTCTGGCTACCCTCTGGAATCACCTGTCAGCCTGTGATGAACTGGAGAAATTGCAGGTGGGTGACCCTCCTGCATCATCAAATATCTATAGCTGAATATATGTGAATGAAACGGGCAATTATGAATGAAACAGGCAATTATGCGATGGACACTGAAGGTGATGTTGATCAGATGGGAAGCACAGGATGTGATTGTGAGCCTTTCCACCACAATCACTGCACTATATCCTTGTGAAAGAATAATTAAGACACACCAAATAAATTATTTTTAACTTGCTCAGCGCCAATCTAATTTCTTCATGCAGGGTGCAGAAGGCGGCTATTAATCAATCTCAATATGCTGAAGCAATAAATTCTGCATAGCAGTTACATGGAATACAATGTTCATACATTGATTAAACAGTTCAGCTCAGTGTTTTTCAAGTCTTTCCAAAACTTCATAAGTGAATGCTTCATCGGCAGTTTTTCACAGACTGTTTTGAGGTCATTTTGGCAAGCAAGGGGTGTATTATTATTTTATAGACATAAAAGGAATATGAAGGACAAAATAAATTCTAAACATAAATGAAATATAAAGAACAAACATGAAATATTCTGTAAATATTCACAAATTTGTTTTTTTCTCCCTATATGTAGATCTCTTAAAAATCAAGGTACTTCATACAAGCAAGAAATGAAGTCTCTTATATTTATTTCAGTGGAAAAACTACATCAGTTTCCTCTTCCTATGGGGTCTGTTCTCAAGAGATCTGAGATCACAGAGGTTTTTCACTATAATTGGCATTTTAAGGCAATTGGTAGAAGCAATTCGTAATAAACTGATCTCATGCGACATTACCAACCAACTTACAAGTGTATATATATGGTATTTTCAACTTGTATTCAAACAACTTAATCACAAGCTAACCTTTTAAAATTCTGGAGCCATGTTTTGTGAAAGACTGTTCTCATTTAGTAGCTCCTTCTAATGACTGCTCCTCACATCAAATGGGGGCCGCCTTTTGTGTGGTCGCACGCAGTCCCATGGATCCCAGTGCGGCTCCTGGTAGCTCGGACTGGCTTCATCCTCCCCAGGCTGAATACCTGGAGGTCTCCGCTTACCTCAGCCAATCGCCCAATCCCGCCTGGTGAGGCGTTGCCAGGGTATTGGCCAGGTAAAGGGAGGGACCACCCTGCCCACACAACAGAAGGTGAATCTTACCTGCGAAGCATCAGTTGGCTCCAGAGCCTCTCCCACCCTGCCCGCCCTCAGTTAAGTCTTCCTTTGCAGGTTAACCTCTTCTCCATAGGTACGCAGGTGCTGCTATGTCAGGGTCGCTGTTGAAGGGCCGGAAAGGAATTTTCCTGCACTGGCAGGTTTTGCCTTTCCTGTAGCAAAACGTCACAACTTTGGAGGTTCCAGGCCTTGGGAGGAATCCTTTAGTCTATCTTCCTAAATGGGGGGGGGCATGAAGCGGTGACCCATGCCCCCCTTGTGGCGGTGATGCCAGGGTTCCACGTTAAAGGGGTCTTGAGGGGAGGCATTGGCCATACGCCAAGAGGTTGTCATTGCTTTCCCCTGTGACAGCGGCAAAATGGGGGGCAGGCTCTCTGGTTGAAAATATGTTCTCCAGAGCCAGCCCACCCCCCCACCCTCTGGATAACCCTGATGTCTCCCAGATCCACGGCTGGGGACTGGGTAGGATAAACGCCCAACACCTGAGCCAAGATTTTACTTTCTTGGGCTCCATGATCACTGCAGATGGTGACAGCAGCCACGAAATTAAAAGCTGCCTGCTTCTTGGGAGAAAAGCAATGACAAACCTAGACAGCATCTTAAAAAGCAGAGACATCACCTTGCCAACAAAGGTCCGTATAGTAAAAGCTATGGTTTTCCCAGTAGTGATGTATGGAAGTGAGAGCTGGACCATGAAGAAGGCTGTTCGCCAAAGAATTGATGCTTTTGAATTATGATGCTGGAGGAGACTCTTGAGAATCCTATGGACTGCAACAAGATCAAACCTATCCATTCTGAAGGAAATCAGCCCTGAGTGCTCACTGGAAGGACAGATCCTGAAGCTGAGGCTCCAGTACTTTGGCCACCTCATGAGAAGAGAAGACTCCCTGGAAAAGACCCTGATGTTGGGAAAGATGGAGGGCACAAGGAGAAGGGGACGACAGAGGACGAGATGGTTGTATAGTGTTCTCAAAGCTACCAGCATGAGTTTGACCAAACTGCGGGAGGCAGTGGAAGACAGGAGTGCCTGGCGTGCTCTGGTCCATGGGGTCACGAAGAGTCAGACCCGACTAAACGACTAAACAACAACAACAACATGCCCAAGCCAAACCTCTTCCATCTGTATTCAATAAAGTTGTGGCCTGTTTTGATCCAAATCTTAGGGGTCTTTTATTTACCTGGGTTGGGGACTGGGGAGACAGCACTTGGACCTGCAAAAACATCTCTAACGCCAATGTCGCGTATTGCCAGATGAAAGTCACTTCTGCAGGGAACTGTAACCCCCAACTGTAAGTTACGCATCCATACAAACACATGCAAAACATTTCAAGTGGCTTTGCCTAGAAGCAACCCCCCCCCACCTCTTGAACAGTACTGTAATTTAACACTCATATAAAAGACCTGATTATAGATCTCAACAGTGATTTTGAATTTTATGCCAGTTGCAACAAGCTATTTGTTTTATGCACCACACCACATTAATTATTATGAATAGCATTTCTTTTCGTGTTTTAAATCAGGGTATATATGATACTATGATCGTGGAAAATAGTTTTAAAGATGTAATTTATTAAACTGCTGTTTTCACAGTTGAAAGCCAAAATCTGCTGTAGCCAATATATGTTCACAAAAGCATGATACAGTAAATATATCATGCCCTTGCTCCTAGATTTATGATGCAGAAATCCATGAACTCTTACTTCAAACCAAAAATACACAACATTTATTCCAACAAGATGGAGCTTTGGTATTAAACGACACTGCACGTCTATTTTGCAAAATTGACATTTAATATTTTCTCCCTTAGATGTGTGCCCTTATGGGCTTTGCATTATTTTTTCTCGTGAAGACACTATCCAATTTTGTATTTAGACTGTAATTTATTGGAATCATTTAGATTGTGATAATTCTATACACTCAAAACCTCTTAAACCTGAATGCATTGGATGAAATAACAAATTGGAGGCAACAAAATATCTCACTTTAACTATCTAGCATTATAAATGACAAAATTGGTCTTGTATATTTTATTATTATGTGAACTATGAATATTTACCCAACTGTGAGCACAGACGTTTATTTTCCATCTTACAGAAAATCACAGTTCTGCCCAATAACTGCCAGCTCTTGTTTCTGGAAAGTTCTGGGCTATTAATCTTCAAGTAAGTGATACTGCTTAGCACACTTGCGTGTGCATAGAAAACGTCTAACAGAAGTCCTTCATTCCATAATTGCTTGATGTTTAATCAGATATAAATTCTGAAATATGAAATTCTGAACAAAACTATTACATTATGCTCCTTGGCAATGAAGGGTCTTTTAAGAAATATTTTTTATTGTTCTAACACCCAAATAGTGTTGATCTGGGAGTTATTGGAATAACCACCTCCAACCCCCCCCCCCAACTCAATTTCCGGGAGCGAGTCAGGGGTGGGGGGAATCCAAATCATGCAAATGGAAGTTCTTGCACAGGACTTCTGCTGATGAGATTTTTTAGGTGAACGCCACCCTCTTTGTAATGGTTATAGGGGTTGCTCGTGTGTAAGTTACTGCCACTCTGGGCTAGGTTGCCTGGTTAAACCTTTCTTGTCTGGACAGCCATTCGCTTCGTGGCTGCTCAGTCACTAGCAGAATCCGTCAGTGGGCGTTTCTTGAACTTCTTCCAACACAGAAGTTCTTTGACGCCAAGTCTCCTCCTACTCTCCCTGCGCGAAAGTCTTCTGCGCAGGGTGGGTGTGGGCAGCGGAGGATCCGTGCTCTCCCCGCTGGTCTCCGGCGAGGAGTCCTGGAGCCCCTTCGCCGATTCCCCCATCAGCCCCCCTTCACCCCTGGTGTTACGCTGATTGCCTTCCCCAGCAGATGGGCTGCCTCTCCCCCTGCTGGGCCCCTCTCCAGCATCGCTCGGGAGCCTTGCCTCCTCCTCTAGCTCCGATGGCAGTTCCCTGACACTCTTAAACTGATTTTTAAAAATCAAAGACATTATACAGTGGAACCTTGGTTTTCGAGCGTCTCAGAAGCCGAATGATTCGGAACCCAAACGTCAAAAACCCAGAAGTGAATGCTTCCATTTTTTAACGTGCTTTGGAAGTTGAACGGCTTCTGAGGCGCATTTCTCCATTTCCGCCATTGAAATTGCCAACCGCCCATTGCGCCTCGGTTGTCGAACGTTTCGGAAGCTGAAAGGTCTTCCGGAACAGATTACGTTTGACAACCGAGGTTCCACTGTATTGCCAAACTTTCTATGTTAACAGAATGCTACACCAGCCCATTTGCTCTTGCCAGCAGGGCTGACAGAAAAACAGCACATCACTAAGATTCCTGACCCTGTGACATCTTTGCTAAGGTCTAGTGAAATGCATTAACGGAAGTAAACATGCCCATTCATGAGAGGTGCTCCCAGGGAGGCAACACCATTCACATGAATGGGATGTGTTCCGGCTGAAGCAAAAAGAATTCATTTAAAACCCATTTAGCTGCCCTACGATGGGCTTTCAGCCTCACTGGCAGCACGAGGGAGCATTATTTGTAAGGTACAGTGGTACCTTGGGTTAAGAACTTAATTTGTTCTGGAGGTCCGTTCTTAATCTGAAACTGTTCTTAACCTGAGGAACCACTTTAGCTAATGGGGCCTCCCACCACCGCATAATTTCTGTTCTCATCCTGAAGCAAATTTCTTAACCCGAGGTACTATTTCTGGGTTAGCGGAGTCTGTAACCTGAAGCGTCTGTAACCCGAAGCATCTGTAACCTGAGGTACCACTGTATATGCTTATTATAAAGGCAAGAAACTCATACCATCCAATGCTGTCCAGGGTTGTAAAGACTGCAGAGAGAATAATTGGGTGCACTCTTCCCACCTTAGATCAAATCTATGCTGTCAGGTGCCATAAGAAACCTGCAGAGATAGCGCAGGATAGTACACACCCCGGAAATTATCTCTTTCAGCTTCTGCCTTCTGGAAGAAGGTATAGGGTTATAAAGGCCAGGACTAGCCTCCTGAGAAACAGTTTCTACGCAAATGCAATTCTGGTTCTAAACGCATCATAAGGAGTCTCTATAGTATATTGTATTTTAAAACGGGGTTTCGGAGTTTTTAGGGGTTTTTGAATGTTTTATGTAGATTTTCAATTTCATTGTTCTGTATGGGACAATGACAATAAATATATCGTATATCCAACCACTGTACTGCAACCCTTTCGGAATTTAGATCTAGCCATCTCAACTTCAGATTGATAGGAACAGATCAATAGATGGTCTTAAGATTGGCTTGTCAAACAAAGGTGCTTATGAACAGCCCTGAAGAAAGGAAAGACTCTTCCCCTCCAGTTTCACAGTGATTGTCGCAGCGCTCTGTTCACCTACAGAAAGCCAGCTGGACTGGCAATTTTTCATAAACAGCACATGTTACATCATGGCAATGTAAGCAGAAGCCAACTGCTCTCAGTCTTAAGGACAAGCTTGTGGACTGAAGGGTGAATATCCGTTTTAAATATGAGATGCAGGCAGCACATGTAGTTTTGCCTTCTGCCGCTGAAGCTGTGCAACGGTTCTCAAAGAGTGTCATTTGCTGAGTAACTACAGCTGCGATACCTGGCTTCTCCTATGAGGTGCCCCATCCAACTAGTGCTGGCCTGAGTTGACCCAGCTCTGCTTTGAAGATCTGGTAAGAGTCCAAGGTAGCGCAGCTGAGGTAATTAAATAAGCACATGCAATTGTTGGAAGATAGTCACAGTCAAAAAATGAAGTCACTTAGCGTTGGCTCGGGGCACATTTCTACATTTCTGGATATAAAACTCATTCAGAAAATGAATTTTGACTTTTGTACCAGTGGACCCGAGGAAAACATCATATAATACACAGCATGTACCCACACAAAAATAACTGTTTAAGTCAACTAGCATGAAAGGGATATGGCACCCGCAATTTACAAGGCTGTGAAAGAGAAACAGTATCATTCATATATATATATACACACACACACACACACACACACACACACACACTACTCCACAACTATTTTGGGAAACAATATTCAAGTTCTTTCCTCTCCACCAGCATTTTTATAAACTTAAGAAACGGCAGGCTTCCCCATTTGTTTCACAAGACAGCTAAGTTATATATGGAATATACAATTAGATATTTCACTTCTTTACTCTGTAACAGGTTTTCTTCCAGATGAATATTCAAAATCAGTGCAAATTGCTTTTAAACAATATTTTAGTAGGCATTAAAGTGCTAAAATTCAAAGATGGTTTGATGCACAGGAGCCTCAAAATAGAGAAACAGTCAGAAGAACTGACAAGTGCATGTGACACTTCTTGGATGTGGATGTATAAATGGCATTTCTAACCTTTAATACAATTTATGGGGATGTTTTGGATAGCCTGTAAAGCATTCAAATAAAGGAATTAATTTAGTACAGTGGTACCTCGGGTTAGATACGCTTCAGGTTACATACGCTTCAGGTTACAGACTCCACTAATGCAGAAATAGTACCTCGGGTTAAGAACTTTGCTTCAGGATGAGAACAGAAATTGCGTGGTGGCGGCAGCAGGAGGCCCCATTAGCTAAAGTGGTGCTTCAGGTTAAGAACAGTTTCAGGTTAAGAACGGACCTCCGGAATGAATTAAGTACTTAACCCGAGGTACCACTGTACAATCCCATGTATCATACTCAGAAGTAGGTCTTTTTGAGTGCACTGGGGCTTACTCCCAAGTCAGTGTATGCAGAATTGTAATGTTATTTAATTAAACAGCAAAGCAAAGAATGGGTTCCAAGTAGCCTGGCGTGATTTTTAAAAACTAATTTTAGACGTTAAATGGTTCTTCATGTAATAGTTCACATTTCATATCCATTAAGAAATGATGCTTTGTAGAACATCTTGGTTACTTGGAGAACAAGTTAGCCAAAAAAGAAAAAAAGAAAAAAAAAGAGCAAACTGCTATTTTCACAGAGATTTAGCAAAGCAATTATTCCACCTCGATTCAGTCATAATCTGGTTATGATTAGTGAGTTGGCTACCCACTTTAATGATTCAGAGAGTGAATTGGCTGCCCTCTTTAATGATTCTAAACATCTTCTCAAATTTGTCAGTGGAATTTTTCCAGACTCACCATCTAGACTTCTTCAGATTATGGATATGAACTACAAAATGTGCAGAAACCGGGATATAGAAGTCTTTCCTCCCTTATCACGTTGTTGCTGTGCTGGGGACACAACACTGATTCATCTCATCTACTCCTAGAAGCTGCAAAAAAAAAGGACTTCTTGATATAAACTGCCTGCCCAGGTACAGTTTATAACTGTATGACTGTATAATCAGCAGAGTGGCCACTTTTCAGGGAAGATGGTGGTAGTTATAACAGAACTCTATGGGGACCATTTCATGGCCTTTACAGTCATACCTCAGGTTGAAGTAGCTTCAGGTTGAGCGTTTTCGGGCTGCGCTCTGTGGCGACCCAGAAGTAACAGAATGCGTTACTTCCTGGTTTCACCACTCGCACATACGCAGACACTCAAAATGACGACACGCGCATGCGCGGAAGCAGCAAATCACGACCCATGCATGCACAGACATGGGTTGCATTTGCTTCAGGATGCGAACGGGGCTCTGGAATGGATCCCGTTTGAATCCAGAGGTAGCACTGTACTGGGTAAAGGATTTTAGTCTAGCTTAATGTGCAGCTTCCAGATAAAAACGGTACAAGTCAATGTGGGATGAATATGCTTGCTATGTTATAAACCTGGAATACAGCCATTCTTGGGGGATAACTCAGCATTTGTTGAACTAGCTTACAAGAACAGCCACTAAGATGTTACACTTGGGGTTAATCCATACTATATTTTATAGCTTTCTGTGCCTCCATTTTCTTGGCTGTCCACATCCAGATTTTCTCAAACCAGGGATACTCTGCAGAGCCCTGCTATGAGAAAATCCAGATTCAGGGAGGGAAAGGCTGTGATTTGGAGAATGTCATATTAACTGCTTATGTGGATCGGCCCATAGTATTAAGCCTACAGAGTTATTCTTGCTTACAGGAGTCCAGTTCAAAACAACACCAGTTAATCCTAAAATTAGAGTGAAACAGTCCTCCGACCTCCAACGTTGGATTTACCAGGAAGCAGATTAAGGCTGTCTGGTTACAGCCAGTAATTATGGACTATATTCTTCCCAAAGGAAACCAGAAAGCCTTGCCGTTACAGTGAGGTGGCCCTTATGATAGGAGAAACTGTGCAGCATGGGGAAGACATCCTTACACTCCCTGTGGTCTTGAACCAAACAGACCACAAGTCCTTTGAGGGCTTCCCCTTCCTTAAGGAACTCTTCACAGAAGTTGAACAACAGTAGCAATAGAGTACCAGTGATTTCTGCCACTCCCAGTCCTCGGGATCAGACTGACTGCATAGCAGTTGGGTGCAGAAGGGATGAGTGATGCTACTGAAGACTTCAGTCCTTTCTCAAAGTCTCTACTTTCCTTCCTTTGGCCTCAGCAACTGCCCGGTCCGCCCAGGACATATTGTGGATCTAGCTGGTCGACAGGCACAAAGAAAGATAGGCACTTCCTTCCCTGCTGGCCTAGACTGGCTAAATGGCTAGAAAGGTTTTGTGTTTTTTTGTTTTTCACCAGCACCACACTGACCTGATTGTGAGTTTAGCTTCTGGGTGGCTGTCAGTGTAGGATAGGTTGGCAAGTACTGTGAAGGTTCTGGAGAAGAAAAATGAGCTCCCTGAGTCACGTGCTAAAATGAAGGGAAGCTTCCTCAGGCCTGTCCCTTTCAAGGCCATGAGGATAGAGGAGACATGGGCAGGTCTTCCACCTGGAATTCACCTTGTTATGAGGCCATGTGGGGTGGTGATGTAGACAGACTCATATTGGCACTTGTGAAGACCACGAGCGGGCAAAAGTTCATCCAATGGTCCCAAACTAAGGAGGTTCACCCAGAAAAGAAGTTGAAGAAGGAAAGCTCTTTTACCTGACAGGGCATCCATAGGAGGAGGAGGGAGTTGATTATGTTAAGCTGTGTGACACCTGAAGATCCCATAAAGGATCAATTAAATTGTTGCCTATTTGAAACTCAAAGCTACTCCGTTGTCTCTTTATTCTGTGGGCTTAATAGGTCTAGAAAGGTACTAGATGAGTCTGGCCAGAAGTCAATGGTCTAGCTTCAGTTCTCTATTGTTGATGTTGTTTAGTCATTTAGTCGTGTCCTACTCTTTGTGACCCCATGGACTAGAGCATGCCAGGCACTTCTGTCTTCCACTGCCTCCTGCAGTTTGGTCAAACTCATGCTGGTAGCTTCGAGAACACTATCCAGCCATCTCATCCTCTGTCGTCCCCTTTTCCTTGTGCCCTCCATCTTTCCCAACATCAGGGTCTTTTCCAGGGAGTCTTCTTTTCTCATGAGGTGGCTAAGATATTAGAGCCTCAGCTTCACAATCTGTCCTTCCAGTGAGCACTCAGGGCTGATTTCCTTAAGAATGGATAGGTTTGATCTTCTTGCAGTCCATGGGACTCTCAAGAGTCTCCTCCAGCACCATAATTCAAAAGCATCAATTCCCTTCATGGATCACTGCCTTGCTGTGGCGAAGGGGCTTGAATAACCCAGAGAAGCTATGAACTATGCCGAGCAGGGCACCCAAGATGAACAGGTCATAGTGGAGAGTTTTGACCAACCGTGATCCACCTGGAGGAGAAACTGGCAAGCCACACCAGTATCCCTGCCAAGAAAACTCCATGGACAAAGACAACAGTTCTCTATTAATTCTCTCCAAACCCTTACTCGATCTTTCTTGTTTCACTAGTAGGTTTCTCCTAAACCACCTCCATGCTCCTGTATCCATGAGCGCATGAAGACACAAGGACCTGCTTTCTAACAAGTCCATCTACCTGGAACTAATTCCCCGAAGTCTCAAGCAGACATCCTTACCAGTCCTGTTACTTCAGATTCTTTTAGTTAAAGGTGCCAATAATTGAACCAAGAACTCTTATCAGTATTCTTCCATGGAGCTTTGGGTTCTTCTTAGAAACTACTGAATGGATTTTTATTATACCAAGCATTTCTATATATCATTCTCTCCATGTGGTTTGCAAAATAGTTGAAAAAAACAATATTTTCATCCAGGCTTTTTCATCCTTTCTCTATTCCGGTCTTGTGTCTCCACCCCTCCCCTCCCTTTACCCTATTGGTCTTTTTATTGTAAACCTTTGCACATGATCTGTACATTCTGGCCAGTTCTTGTACCACCACAATTAAATGCTGTTACTATATATGCATAACAAGGAAATAAACATTGGTGCTGTTGGTGGGAAATTGTCTTGGTGCAATTGCATTTGCATTTTTGTCCGTAGTGCTGGCAGTACCTGAATTAAATCCATTCAGCTCTTAGATTCATATTAACCAGTAGTTGAAGTTCAGGTCTCCATCACATCATACCTTCAGAGCTGTCCCCTGAGTTATGTGATAAAACAAATCTGTTTCGTTTCCATTTGACATTTCCATTGATGTCCTCCCACCTAGACCATTTCTTCTGATGGTAAATCTGATAGTGCCTGTTTAAACACATCTCTCCACAACTCAAACAAGCGATAAATTAAGGTAAACAAAGAAAAGCCTTTTGAACTCTGTGGCCTTTCAGTGAGAAAGATTATCCCCAATCAGCTTCATGCCCTTAGGAACAAACTTTCTCCTTGTAATTTGTTAGAAAAACTCAAAATACCATGAAAGTTTGTGGAAATGCCATGCCATAATTTATTCTTCTAAGATGAAGCAATCTGCAATTTTTAAAGAAAACTAATCTTAGATTTGGAAGGATTTCCGTTGATGTTGGGGAGGGAATAAGAAAGAAAATGTATAGATAAAAATGAGCATAAACTTCTAGATACATGACTGACTCAGATTGGTCATGGTCAATGTTGATCATTTCAGAGGATAAAGAGGGACCTCTTTTTAAAAACCCAGTTTTCAGTCCCAGCAGTTTCTGCATACTATTTTATGCCCAATATAATAATAATAATAATAATAATAATAATAATAATAATAATAATAAT
>JAXCMG010000024.1:7538115-7619596 GCA_034642415.1 Podarcis siculus | reverse complement strand
ATAATAATAATAATAATAATAATAATAATAATAATAATAATAATAATAATTTATTTATATCCCACCCTCACCAGCCGAAGCCGGGCTCAGGGCGGCTAACAACAATAAAATAATACAACATTCTAAAATCATTTCATTATAAAATTAAATTCAAATCAAATTGATGGCAACCATTGGGCTAGAGTTCTGTGAAGATTGCCAAAGGAGGGAGTCAGGCTGCGCCCTGACCAAAGGCCTGGTGGAAGAGCTCTGTCTTGCAGGCCCTGCGGAAAGATGTCAAGTCCCGCAGGGCCCTAGTCTCTTGTGACTGAGCATTCCACCAGATCGGAGCCACAGCTGAAAAAGCCCTGGCTCTAGTTGAGGCCAGCCTAACCTCTCTGTGGACTGGGACCTTCAATGTGTTTTTGTTTGAAGACCGTAAGTTCCTCTGTGGGACATACCAGGAGAGAATATCTGGAGAAAATGTATCCTCAAACTGGTACTTTCTGGCATTTTAGATAAATAAATGTAGCTTACATTTGCTTGATCTGCATGTCCCCATTCCTACCCTTGGCTCACCAGGAAAATGTTTAGAAGTTTAAAGGAGGGAAAGACAAAGGGTAGAAGTGAGCAAAGTGAGATCAAGATTTCAAATCAAACAACAGCTATCCCCATATGGCAGGCAAGCTACGACTGTGGCAACTCATCCTGCAGATCAGGACAATCGCCCCTACAATGCCATCAGCAGCAAAAAAAAGAGAGCTATATAATTGTGTAGAAAAAGCTGCCTAATCTATTCCAAGTGACAATTAGAGTCTACTTGTGCTGTTTTGCAAAGAAGAATCAAGCACTTAAACCAGCTATAGGCTATTAACATGTGATGATGCACCTATAGGATGCACAGTGTAACATGCAGTTGTAAGCAAACAGAACCATCTGCCTTTGGGTGGGCCAATTTTACCATATATATATATATATATATATATGCAGGTTTTGGTGTCCTCGGGTGTCTTCCCGTGTAAAAGTTGGGGTGTCTAGGCGACGTTTCGACGAGGTCTCACTCGTCATCTTCAGTCTGGTGCTTTGACGAGTGAGACCTCGTCGAAAGATGATGAAGATGACGATGATGAAGATGAAGATGATGATGAAGATGATGAAGATGATGATGAAGATGATGAAGATGACGATGATGGAGATGACGAGTGAGACCTCGTCGAAACGTCGCCTAGACACCCCAACTTTTACACGGGAAGACACCCGAGGACACCAAAACCTGCATTCCTGTACCCGTGAAAATCTACGAAAGCATATATATATGCCAACTTTTACACGGGAAGACACCCGAGGACACCAAAACCTGCATTCCTGTACCCGTGAAAATCTACGAAAGCATATATATATATATATATACACACACAGAGAGAGAGAAACCTTGTTGGTGGACTTGGGGAGAGAAAAGGAAAAATATAAGTAGCAAAAAATTCCTAGATCCCCACTATATAAACACGTATGTTGACACCTATCAGAACAAGTAACAATACACTGTACAAGAAAAGTATTCCGTTTTTCATCCATAGTCCGCATTGTACCCATACGCCAGAAAAATTGAGACATCCAACATGCAAATGTTTAAAACCTGGCAGTTACACTTTAGTTTAAGCAACTACTTTTAAGTATCAGTTAAATGCCATTTTCCCCAAACCCAACAGTTTTGAGTCTAAACAAGCAAACTGAACTGCAGCTTAAACCTCAACTTTTCCACCCAATTTCACTTTAAAATCCTATCAAACCTGGCAAATCCGCAAGTTTTAACAGCAGTAAACTAAACTAACTCTAGTCCTCAGCAAAAAAAAAATGCTGGCAAGCTATTTTCAATGTTCTTCAGTTGAAATCAGATTTTGGAATGGAAGCCAACGATGTCTTCATAGCTGTAGCGCTGTTCCACAGATTACAGCCAGCCAACCACAAAGAGTAGAATATGCTCACTTGAGATGCCACTGGCCCTCTTCAGCCTCAGAGCCACTGTCAACAACACCCCTGTCCTCCTTCTATATGGTTCCGCAGGCATGCAGATTAATAAAAGGCTAAAGGAAAAGAATAATTGCTTTGCTTTAAATCATTCCAGGATTTTACATCATCCCAGCTGCCCATACTCTCTCCACCCACCTTGAAATATCCTGGGACTTCTGCTCATTGCAGAAACCATTGCTGCTGTTGCTGGGTCTAATTCTGATTTCTAGCTGGTGCAATCCGGGATAAAATCTGCTGAACTCCTACCAGTAGTTAACTGCAGTCTCCAGGGAACTGTTGATACATTCAAAGATTCAAAGGTTGTTTCAAGTCCAGCAGGGCCCAGGCAAAGACATAAATGGCCTCACCTGCCCATAAAGCCAAGCCACGGTTTACAACTCTGTGCTGGAGCTGTAATGAGCTGAAGCAAAGCCTTGAGCTTGCATGCTCTCCCTTCCTGTCTCCTCCCTGCGCTCACTCCCTAAATCTCAGCCTGGTTGTTTGGACCAGAGATCATATCACAAACTCCGAACAAAACAAGCCAACTTCAACATGGGTTACGTTTAACAAACCATGGGTTTGTTTAACTAACAAGAGTTTGCGATAAAGCACGATTCCTGCAAAGCTTCAGAAAAAACGAAAGTAAACACTGCCCAAATCCTTCCCACACATTGCTACAGCAGCCTCTGTTACTGGGGGGGTTGTTTGCTACCCTAAATTAAAAATTAGGTGATCCACAATGAGTGTTATCGTATACTAAGCAGGATGATATTAGCACATTCTTGAGCCCTGATCCTTAGCACCAGCTCTAGTTGACTTTGGATATGCGTTTGCATATGTTATTGTTATTTTATTGTATACATTTTATTTTGTAACTCACCTTGTTAGTTTTACAATGAGACGTTGTCTATAAATTATTTCAAACAAATGAACAATTTATGCATGAATGTGATCAGAGAAAAGCCACCCTATTCACTGCACTGTAGAACTCACTGCCCTGGTTCAAACACAACACTCAGCCATAGTTTAGTGCAGGCATTGGCAAACTCGGCCCTCCAGATGTTTTGGGACTACAACTCCCATCATCCCTAACTAACAGGACCAGTGGTCAGGGATGATGGGAGTTGTAGTCCCAAAACATCTGGACGGCCGAGTTTGCCTGTGCCTGGTTTAGTGTAATGTGCATGAGTCTTAGGCTTGTGTGCTCCTTCATTCCCCTTATCCAAAACAGATGCAAGGAGACGATTAGCCCTCCAGGTTAATGGCCAATGTTGGAGTTGCAGGGGTGTTAGGGGAGGGGTAGTACCTCTGGTGGGGGACATGTTGTGATCCTTCTGGGGTAGTTTGTCTATCTATGGTCCCCCACCCTGCATTCAGCTCTCACCTGCTATCAGGATGCGACAACAGCCACACTCTAGGAAACAATCTTTGGCTGGCCAGCTAAATCAGGTGAGGGTAGCTGATAGGTCTTAAACTCTAAGTGAGTTTGAGACTTTCCCTGTATGAAAAGATAGGCTCCAGCAGATTGAGCAGACAAGTCCATGGGGTCCAACAGTCAAGAAGGCTGTAGAGAAGCCTTTCTCAACCTGTGGGTCCCCAGATGTTGTTGGACTACAACTCCCATCACCCCTAGCTAGCAAGGCCAGAGCTAAGGGATGATGGGAGTTGTAGTCCAACAACATCTGGGGACCCACAGGTTGAGAACCGCTGCTGTAGAGGGAAATGAGGGGCAGAGGGGGTCACCCTTCTAAGAGAAGGAAAACTCTAATCCTAAACCTCTGCTGCTGCCTTGTGGGATATATTCGGAAGAAGAAAAGGCTAAGGAGTAAACTCTACACAAATCTGGAGTGGAGTCCCTAAGGCCATTGGACGGCATCTTATATGTCTCCTTCTGGCAACTTCTGCAGCCAATCTGGTGCCAAACTTATGGCTCTGCTTTCCTTTGGACCACATCAACGAGGCTGAGAGGTTGGTCTTGTCACCTGGGCAGCCCAGGGCCTCCATTCACTCTGCCCAGGCTTGCGCCGTGGGGATGCCACTTCAGTGCTGCTAATGCGCCGGTTTGACTTCGCCCCCAGAGGAGCACTGACTACAGATGGGTTACAGGGTAACCCTTACCTGGCAAGCCAGGTAAAACCATGGGGATGTGTGTGGCGTTTGCCCATTCTATGGGGATACATTTGTATTGAGGGAGAGAAAGAGTTAATAGGTTGACCAATAAGAAATCCCGGAGGTGGAGCCTACCTAATTTTGAGGCTCAGCCCAGAGGTTTTGACAGTTAAGTATGGTTGGTTCTTTTTTGGGGGGGAGATAGAGGAGTCAGAGTGAGTTAGAGACTGAGACAAGACTGAGAGGGAATAGAGTGACAGCGTTTGGAATATATTTTAAAACCTTTTGTGTTTGAAATAAACGTTAATCTTCATTGTTAACTCTACCTGACTGAGACTCAGTACTTCACTGGGGAACCCTGGGGTTTTTTCCCACAAAGTTGGTGGCAGCGGATGGATAAAGTAGTGGTCAATAGTCTGTGAAACGACCAGGGGCTCTATACAAACACCACAATGTGTAAAGGACAGCACAAAGAATAACCTTTCCCCCAAATAAGGAGAAAATACAGGAGGTGGTGAAAGAAAGTGTTATGTACTGAAGTTCTCACCCTGGGCCAGCAGGGGGATATTGTAGATAGTTTTCACTCAGGTCCACATATGCAAATAAGGGATTGAAAGTGACGTTCAGTGATTGGATAGTTACAGAAAATGGTTACTGTTGCGTTCTAGTGGAGCTCTATATAAGCAGGCTGGCTGAACACTTCAGTTCAGTTCTGTTCTGGCCTGCGAATAAACAAGAGCTGTTTGAAGAATCGCTGTGTCGTCTGATATGTTCACCCACAACTTAACAGAAAGCACCCAAAAAAACATACAAGACTGGGAGAATGCTACGATTACAAGCCTTACCAAACCACCACAAGTGCTGAAGGAAGCAAAGGAGCCTGGGTAATGGAGCACAGACCCGCTGTAGTAACACGATCTCTCTGTCTGGGTCTGGTCAGAGTTCGGGAGACTCCTCCTCTCGCTCATCAGTCGTTCTTCCACTGCAAAGCCTGGGGCCAGGAAGCGGCTGTCCCTCTTGAGCAGCAGGTAGAGCTCCTGAGCAAAAGCTGGTATTCTCAGCAGCACCTCGTCCCCGTCCTCTGAAGAAGGTGGCAGAGGCGAGGGAGGGGGCAGCTGAGAAGTAGCGTTAGATCCCTGAGGAAGAGGAGACCAGTGATAGAACTCCTGAGACTCATATTCGTCCTCGGAGACCTCGTCCTCAGAGGTCTCCCCAACCGGCTGCAGCTGCCTGTCAGATGAGGAAGATACTGAGCGGACCTCGCGAGAGCTGCCCACCACCTGAGTGGATGCAGAGGTAGCGCTAAGATTGCTGCTACTGTTCCCACAGTTTCCATCAGTGCTGCAGCTGCCTCCTGCGCCGCTGCCTCCGTTGGGTTCCTGCTGGCCCCTGCTCCATAATGCCGGGTAGACAATCTCCCACTCCTCAGAGTCTCCCAAAGGTTGCAGACCTGCATAGGGGTGGAAAAGATAGGCTGAAGTTTAATGCCAGAACCGCTCCCTGACCTTAACAGTTGCCACAAATGAGAGATCAATATTGGAGTCAGACTTCAGATGTGTCAGTTTCATTTCAATGCTTCAACTACGCTTGGGGTGGGGAAGAGGTAGCTATCCCAGCTCTACCTCTCCATTAAATCTGAACCAGCGAAGGCGGTGAAGGTCCTGTGTGAGTGCCTGGAGGTGGTTGGAGGATGGATGGCGGCTAACAGATTGAGGTTGAATCCTGGCAAGACAGAAGTACTGTTCTTGGGGGATAGGGGGCGGGCGGGTGTGGGGGACTCCCTGGTCCTAAATGGGGTAACTGTGCCCCTGAAGGACCAGGTACGAAGCCTGGGAGTCATTCTAGACTCACAGCTGTCCATGGAGGCGCAGGTTAATTCTGTGTCCAGGGCGGCTGTCTACCAGCTCCACCTGGTAAGCAGGCTAAGACCCTACCTGCCCGCAGACTGCCTCGCCAGAGTGGTGCATGCTTTAGTTATCTCCCGCTTGGACTACTGCAATGCACTCTACGTGGGGCTACCTTTGAAGGTGACCCGGAAACTGCACTTAATCTAGAATGCGGCAGCTAGACAGGTGACTGGGAGTGGCCGCCGGGACCACGTAACACCAGTCCTGAGAGATCTGCATTGGCTCCCAGTACGTTTCCAAGCACAATTCAAAGTGTTGGTGCTGACCTTTAAAGCCCTAAACGGCCTCGGTCCTGTATACCTGAAGGAGCGTCTCCACCCCCATCGTTCAGCCCGGACACTGAGATCCAGTGCCAAGGGCCTTCTGGAGGTTCCCTCATTGCGAGAAGTGAGGTTACAGGGAACCAGGCAGAGGGCCTTCTCGGTAGTGGCGCCCTCCCTGTGGAACACCCTCCCTTCAGATGTGAAGGAAATAAGCAGTTATCCTATCTTTAAAAGACATCTGAAGGCAGCCCTGTTTAGGGAAGTTTTTAATATTTAATGCTGTACTGTTTTTAACATTTGATTGGGAGCCACCCAGAGTGGCTGGGGAAACTCAGCCAGATGGGCGGGATATAAATAAATTATTATTATTATTATTATTATTATTATTATTATCCATATTCTGTTAGTCTCCAATTGCATACCAAGGCCCCACGACCCACAGTCCCCTGGTGGATAAATAAAACACACAAACCAGCAGATTTTGGTTTATGGGTTCAGTTCAAACAGGCCACAACTTTATTGGTTACAGATGTGAGCGGTTTGGCTTAGGCATTGGGTGAAGCCAGACTATATCTCGACTCCCGCCAGTCTGCTGGGAGTCCAACTAAGGATAAACCACTGATAGGAGGAGCCCTAAGACGTACATTAAAAAGAAGCGCCCCAATGGGTCCCCGTTGGGGTAGTGACATGGCCCTGGCCCACGTCCAGGCATCAGACAGAATCCACACCCCTGGATCCCTTTAAAGGGGTACACTTAATGAGGAGGGGCAAGCGGAGGCTACAACCTTCCCTCCATCTGAACAAGGGCTTACCCAATGCGAAGGATGTAAGAGGACGGCCTCCCCGCCGCATTGGAGTTTAAATTCCCCATGGACACGCCCCTCGTCGGTGCTGAATGGTTAGTGAGGACCACTCCTTGAGCGGTGCCCTGCCCAGCGCCGATGGCATAAGGAGGTGACGGCAGGGAGCGCACCAGTCTCCAGCCCTCAGCCAGGTGACACAGGGCCCGGCTGCAACGCCGGCCACCAAATAAGGTAAGCGGACTTCCCATCAACCCCAGTCAACATAATGACATAATGGTCCAGGATGATGGGACTTTATATATGCTGGAAGCCACCCAGACTGGCTGGGGCAACCCAGTCAGATGGGCAGGGTACAAATAAATTATTATTATTATTATTATTAGTGTTTTTACAAACAAACCTCAAAGTGGTTTACGAAAAAGCAAAACAATAAAATCAAGGAAAAATTGCAGCAATAGTTAAAAACATACAAAAAGTTAAAATACTACAACTGGTCAAAATTCACAGCTTTCTAAGCATCTGTTTATGCTTGTCTAAACGATAATGTTTTTAGCAAGCACCAAACAGAATGCAACAGGCAGAGAGTTTTATAGTGAAGGTGCTGCCACACTAGATGACCGAGTTTTTACAAATGCTTGGTGATTCATACAACAAGCTGGAGAATTACAACATCTGGAGGACCAAAGTTCTCCATCCTTGGCCAACACAGTGAAATAAATAGAGTTGGATTTGAATGCTGTGTTTTTTCTTTCCCTGTGCTAGGCTATACAAGATCCGAGATGATATATCACCTATGTTAAAGAAAGGTGAAAATGCTTAAATTCATACCAGTGTTGAAGACTGTTGCTTGTTTTAAAAAATAAAGGACCAGACTCAACTAAGTCGGTGCACTAGCAGAAGCCAGCACAGGTCCTGCTAGCACAGTTGGACTTTCCCTCCTTTCCTCTCCCCAATCTGGGGGGTCTTGAGAACCCCCAGATCAAGCAGGGGGAAGAGAGGGGAGATCATTCCATCAGACAAGTTAAATGCATGCACTGACAGAATGATTAGAAGAGCTCAGTGTTGAATATACTTCCTCTCGAAGTATAAACTGCGTCCTTTTTTAAGCTAAATATAACCCAAAGCTTCTTTTTAAATTATAAGGCATTAAATAGGGATGATATATTATCCATTTTAATAGTTCTGTTTAATATTTCAAGGGGGTGTGGAGTAGTGGCTGATTTTGCTTCTCTCACTAGGTGGCTTCAGGCAGGGCACTTTCCCTCAGTCACATCTCCCCATCTGCAGCAAGATGATAATAATTCCCTCTAATTATGAACCTGGGTGGTTAAGTGCTATCTGTATGGTTTGGAACCAGGCCACCAGAAAATAAGGTTGTGGTAATTTAATAGCTGGGAGATGTGCAGAAGTATATACATTTGTAGCTTAAAAGAAAATGTCAATTAAAAAAAAGTTCTTTCTTAAAAAAAAAGGAAGGAAAGAAAAAAACCTTCAGAAGGAGCTGCAGCTTCCAGGGCTTTTCTACTGTTGGAGAAAAAACAGGAACTGGAAGTGGGACAGATACTGTGGTTGAAGGGAGAGGAAAAACTTATTTCCCAAGGATGGATCCCGGTGGGTTGGAGATACAGTTGTACCTTAGAAGTTGAATGGAATCCGTTCCAGAAGTCCATTCGACTTCCAAAACATTCAAAAACCAAAGTGCAGCTTCTGATTGGCTGCAGGAAGCTCCTGCAGCCAATCAGAAGCTGCGGAAGCCCCATCGGATGTTCGGCTTCCAAAAATCGTTCGAAAACCGGAACACTCACTTCCAGGTTTCAGTCGTTTGGGAGTCAACACAACTGTACAGTGGTACCTCGGGTTACAGACGCTTCAGGCTACAGATGCTTCAGGTTACAGACTCCGCTAACCCAGAAATAGTACCTTGGGTTAAGAACTTTACTTCAGGATGAGAACAGAAATTGCTTGGTGGCAGTGCGGCGGCAGTGGGAAGCCCCATTAGCTAAAGTGGTGCCTCAGGTTAAGAACAGTTTCAGGTTAAGAACAGACCTCCAGAACGAATTAAGTACTTAACCCGAGGTACCACTGTATATCACAACATTTTGTTGCAGGTATTGTTGTTGTTGGCATCCGTCGGTCTCAAGAGACATTTTGTCGCTGGCCCCGCTTATAATACTAACCATTACATCGTAAGAATGACACTGGGAATCCATAGAAACATAGAAACCTGCCATATGCCGAGTCTGGACAATTGGTCCATTTTGCTCAGCACAGCTGCTCTCCAGGGTTTTGTACGCGTAGCCTCTCTCAGCCCTACCTGAAGATGTCAGGGGTTGAACTGGGAAACTTCTGCATGTATTCCACAGCCCCCCTCCATCACTTTGGACACTATGGCATTTCAGGTGTTGGTTATTACATGGTTATTATTCACATCTTACAAAAACAGAATACAAACTGGACACCATACAAAGAGGTGCAGAACGCCATTCGTCAAGTCTTCTCACGTTTCACATGGCATGTGCCGTATTCTAGAAGTCCGGAGTACAGCAAAATTACTATACAGGAACAAGCCAGATTCAATGCTCAGCAGTCTCGTCCCGTCCTATCCTGCGTCTCCCTGACTCCTCTGCAATATGGAATTTTTACACACAATAAGGAAAGTGCTATCTGGCATATTCTTCTACTCGTGCAAAAGCCTTGCAAAACAACAGACCTCGCCGCACAGGAAATAGCTATGAAGCACTCTGCAGTTAGCTTAGGTGAAGCAGGCAATGTACTGTACAGAGAAACAGAGTTTCCTTGCAATTGACTACCTAGTCTTGTTCATCAAAGGAAACAAAGCTACAGAAGTAATTCAATTTATTAAATGTAGACTCTTAATACTTGGACTTGATCCATATGAGAGAAAGAAAATTAAGAGAGCTCTTGTCTCAGGGGAATATGTGTTCTGCCTTTTGAACCCAGAGAGAGGTAAGGAGGCATTGGGACCGAGGAAGAGATAGGAATTAACTTGGCCAGTTGCCTTTGCAAAGTATGTTGCATGCACTGCATGAAAATACAGCATATGTTATAAACCACAAACATATATATATTGTTTCTACTTTTTAATGTGTTCTTTTACAGCACAGTGTCTAGAGACCTAAACTTCACAGATCTCCTTATAGGTAATGAGAACACAAGAGATCACTGCTAGGAAATGAAAGCTCACAGTTTGAATGTTATATAAGACACATTTTGGAGAAACGTTTGTAGGAGGACACATTCTCGTAAACTATGCCAAACCAAGATATTGTCTTAGGGTGTGTATCAGGGAGTGCATCACTGCAAGGAAGGCAGAGGAGGAGTTCCCTCCTGTTTTATACTGGCTAGTAAAAGAAGCGCTTAATTTGAGGGGCAGCTTAACTTTCAGTCTTATACTGCCAACAATTAGAAAGCATTTGCACGACTGACTGGAGAGCTGTCCGACTCTGAACATGTGCAGAGTGCTGTATTCCTCACATCCACGCCTGGGGCTGTGCATTTGGTGGGGATGGGCGAAGGCATTCCAGCCAACCTGGAGACCGATAACTCGCAGAGATATTGGCGCAACACGAGAATCTTCCTGTGCAGAAGTTTGCGCTCGCCCAGGATCCTCAAATCCAGATCTTTCATCTAGCAGAGCTGACAAATCTATCCACAAACCCACTTCGTGCCCCACGGCTCCCTGTCCCTTTCCCTGCCCAGTCCGGTAAAACATCCAGCATCTGGACACCTCTGGGAAAAATAAGTGTGTCCGTTTATTAAACGGACAAGATTCAAAAAGAAGAAAATTGAGAAGGCGTGCCGGGCTGTGGGGGGAGGAGAGAGTAGGTCTGGCATATGTTCGTATTTCCCCGGACACTACCGGGATTGCAAAGGCAGAAATTACGTGGGGGCGGGGGGCGATTTCCGAAATGCGGGGCTTTGTCCTGGATCTTAGGCAAGTCACATTTTTTTGGCTCAATATTTTGGGGTCTTCCTTAAAAAAAAGCTCCACGACTTTCGGGAAGTCCTGTTTTCTTTTTTAAACTTTTTGAAATATGGCAACCCTAGGAGAGAGAGAAAAGGCTGAAATTACCTGCAGCGATCCCATTTGACAGGAAGCACAGCTGATAAAAGAGGCAACAAAGACGGCTCAGTCGCATCCCTCGTCTCTCCTCCATCCACGGAGGAGAAGTGGCCGGATCACCTCCCTCGTCTCCCGGTGGCGGGGGTTTTCCTTTTGGTTTGGCGTTTCGCTTGGCCGCCGATCGCCTCCGAGGGCTTCTTCGCGCCCCGACGTGGAGCTTGCCAAGCCGCCTCTCCCTCCGGTTTGCCGGAGGGGAAAATGAGAGAGAGAGAGCGGGCTTAGCAGCAGCGGCTGAAGCGGAGGATCAGCAGCAGCAGCGCGCTCCGGTTCCCAGGAGGAGGCGCTGGGGGTGACCTGCTTTGCAGAAAGGCGGCAAAGCAGAAAAGGCGCCCGAGCGGCAGCGGCAGCAGCAGCAGCAGCAGCAGCAGCGGAGAAGTGGTGTCACCGCACATGCACACGCGCGCCCCCGATCCCGCGCGCGCCCGCCCTCCCCCGGCCCGATCCGCACCGCCGGCGAGCCGCGGAGAGAGCTCTCCCTGGGTGGCAAGGGGGCGGAGGACTGAAAGCGGACGCGCGGGCTCCCCCGGACTCCGGGCGCTCGCCTGCCGCCGATTGGCTACGGGAGGCGCTCCGATTTGCATGCCGCTCTGGCTGGCCCCGCCCCTTTCGCGCACGTGCGTTCGCGGCCCGCGGGGCAGGTAGGTCTGCGGTGGGTCCGGCCAAAGAAAGGGGGCGGGGGGGTTATCGGACACACCGGACTGCTGCAGAATGAAAGAATGAATGAATGAATCTTGATTTGCATCAGCCATGGCCATAGCAATAAAACAACAGTAGGACATACAAAGAATAGAAATAAAAAGTCAATTATATAAAATACATTTTAGGGTTTTGAATCAATAGTCAAATAGTGGATTTCATTCTGATTGCCCCAGCTAAAAACCTTGCAACCTTTGCTGTCACCTGCTTGTCTTGATGTGCCAAGAGAAAGGACACCGTGGCAGTGGTTGGGCGACATGGAATGGACAATAAAAGAGGAGTGATAATCTCATTCCGCAAGTCTTTATAAAACAGAGTGCAAGCCAGAAGGGCATGCGCCACCGATTTGGTACTTCCATCTCCACAGGGATATAAGTGTTTATCGTAACTGCTGCAGAAGTCAAAGCACGGGGGCAAAGACATCTCATGATTCTCCCCTTTTGCCCTTGGAAGGAACCAAGATAACGGGGTGATTGGCCACAGGAGGCTTCGCGTGCCTGCCACCCAGAGAAGCAGAGCAATAACCTTGGCACCCCAGCGCTGATACACACATGCGCACCAAGGGAGCCAGCGTTTGTCCACAGACAGCTTTCCGGGTCGTGGCCAGCAGGACTAAACCGCTTCTGGCAGAAACAGAACACAGAACACCATGACAGAAACCAGAGTGCACGGAAATGCCATTTACCTTCCCGCCGCAGCGGTACCTATTTATCTACTTGCACTTGTGTGTGGGATGCGGGTGGCACTGTGGTCTAAACCACTGAGTCTCTTGGGCTTGCCAATTGGAAGGTCAGCAGTTTGAATCCCCGTGAAGGGGTGAACTCCCGTCGCCTATCAGTTTGAAAGCACGCCAGTGCAAGTAGATAAACAGCAGTGTTAGAAACTGAGAAGTGAAAGCTAGGAGCTCAGTGGCACCTGAAACCAAGGTTATGGGCTCCGCAACGGAGTGTCTAGGCACACTTTTTTTATATAACAAGAATACAAAGCTGAAAATGAATGAACTGCAGCTTAGGTTTGTTTTTCACATGGTCTAGTCCTCCTCTTAAGACTGCAAAAAGCAAAGCCATTCTTCCCTTGCCCGCCTCCCTAATATTCTTATGAGGGTTCCTTTTCCAGTCTTCAGAGAGTGGCTGCAAGTGGGGAGGCAGAAAAAGGTCCCCCTTTCCTTCCAGCAGTGGCAGTTTTAATCTGAGCCCAGAGCTCAGAAACTGCTCACATTAATGAAATTCCCTGTTACAAAATGCGCCTAGAACAATGGGAGTTTCGAACATTGATAAATACCATAGGTACCACTGCGGTGGGAAGGTGAATGCCATTTCCGTGTGCTCTGGTTTCCGTCATGGTGTTCTGTTGCACCAGAAGCAGTTTAGTCTTGCTGGCCACATGACCACGAAAGTTGTCTGTGGACAAACGCCGACTCCCTCAGCCTGAAAGCGAGATGAGCGCCGCAACCCCATAGTCACCTTTGACTGGATTTAACTGTCCAGGGGTCCTTTTTACCTTTACCTTTTTACGCTAGGTCCATTTTTTACATAAACCTATACATATTAAAAGACGCCTGCTTCTTGAGAGGAAAGGAATGACAAACCTAGACAGCATCTTAAAAAGCAGAAACATCACCTTGCCAACAAAGGTCCTATAGTTAAAGCTATGGATTTCCCAGTAGTGATGTATGGAAGTGAGAGATGAACCATAAAGAAGGCTGATCGCCGAAGGATTGATGCTTTTGAATTATGGTGCTGGAGGAGACTCTTGAGAGTCCCATGGACTGCAAGAAGATCAAACCTATCCATTCTTAAAGAAATCAGCCCTGAGTGCTCACTGGAAGGACAGATCGTGAAGCTGAGGCTCCAATACTTTGGCCACCTCATGAGAAGAGAAGACTCCCTGGAAAAGATTCTGATGTTGGGAATGATGGAGGGCACAAGGAGAAGGGGACGACAGAGGACGAGATGGTTGGGCAGTGTTCTCCAAGCTACCAGCATGAGTTAGACCAAACTGCGGGAGGCAGTGGAAGACAGGGGTGCCTGGCATGCTCTGGTCCATGGGGTCATGAAGAGTCGGACACGACTAAATGACTAAACAACAACAATACGTATATATTTGTGCACGACTCGACCTGGTCAAGCGATCTGTTCTCCTTTGCAGTGAACACATAGGTCACATGAATAGGGCCTACACCTGCATGCAAATGTATACAAATAAACTTTGGTCCACGCTAATGAAGTACATATATATGTTTACATGGGGAGTATTTCCCATTAAACAAAGTGAGGCCTGCTTCCAAATAAAGCATGCATAAAATTGTGCTGCACCACCTTGATGCACCCTGCAGAAGGTCAGAAAGACCCAAGTTGTTCTACAACCTGCACTTCAGTGTGAAATGGCGCACAGAGACACCACAAAACCAAAAACCTGCACTGTGTGCCAAAACAGAATCCCTTTACATTCTACAGTCATACCTCGGGTTACAGACGCTTCAGATTGCATGATTTCAGGTTGCGCACTGCGCTGAACCTGGAAGTACCAGAACGGGTTACTTCTGGGTTTCAGCACTTGCACATGCGCAGAAGCGCCAAATCGCAGGTCACGCGGGTTGCGAACGTGCCTCCCACACGGATCATGTTTGCAACCCGAGCGTCCACTGTACTACAATATATTTTTATGGCTATACATACAGATAGGAAGCACTGTTTTTTTTAAAAAACAAAAACTTGTATTGTTCAGGGTGTATTTTGACTCTTTGTGGAAACCATGTATGACTCGGCCTCCCTGAGTCTAGAAATGATTAAGTGGTTGGTGAGACTATTCATTCAGCTTGCTAACATCAGAGATGCAAACAGATCAGATTTAAAACGTGCGCACACACAACCTTGTTCCGTTTAACTGATTTATATATTAAAGGCAGTTATTACACTTTCAAAGGGAGACATGGATGGCTAGTTTAGAAGGCATTTCTACAGTAATTTATGACTACAAAAAGATATCCTAAAAGGTATAAAAAAGGTTAACAAATAAATACCCAACCTTACTCCTAATTAAAATAATAACAATATACAAAAAAACATGTTTAGGCACCAAGATGTAAAATGTTGCTTGAGGCTTGGTCTCTGATCTCCATGTTCAAGAACCGCTTAAAATACACAGCAAGGATGTGTTATATCAAGCATAATAGCTCTAAACAATATTCATTAAGTGGAGGGAATACCTTAATGCATTTCCCCAGACATAATTTAATATCACCACCTTTATAATAATATTATTTAAAGGGCAACTGCCAGGAAAGTCCTTGAAACTGAGGCAGTGATAATGATATAGGGCTGCCATATGTCTGGAATAAGGCAGTCGGATACAGTGTCCAGGTGGAAATTGTTGAAATATCCAGGAAAATCCGGACGCATGGCAACCCATGTCGGAAGTCTAGTTTTTGGCAAATCTCGTTCAACAACTTTGGCCCAAAAAAGCAAAGTTTTTGAAATATGGCAACCCTTTGATAATATGCGTAGTCTTTGGAAGATCATGGCCACTGGGCCCATCACCTCCTGGCAAATAGAAGCGGAAGAAATGGAGGCAGTGAGAGATTTAAATTTCTTGGGCTCCATGATTACTGCAGATGGTGACAGCAGTCATGAAATTAAAAGACGCCTGCTTCTTGGGAGAAAAGCAATGACAAACCTAGACAGCATCTTAAAAAGCAGAGACATCACCTTGCCAACAAAGGTCCGTATAGTTAAAGCTATGGTTTTCCCAGAAGTGATGTATGGAAGTTAGAGCTGGACCATAAAGAAGGTTGATCGCCGAAGAATTGATGCTTCTGAATTATGGTGCTGGAGGAGACTCTTGAGAGTCTCATGGACTGCAAGAAGATCAAACCTATCCATTCTTAAGGAAATCAGCCCTGAGTGCTCACTGGAAGGACAGATTGTGAAGCTGAGGCTTCAATACTTTGGCCACCTCATGAGAAGAGAGGACTCCCTGGAAAATACCCTGATGTTGGGAAAGATGGAGGGCACAAGGAGAAGGGGACGACAGAGGACGAGATGGTTGGACAGTGTTCTCGAAGCTACCAGCATGAGTTAGACCAAACTGCGGGAGGCAGTGGAAGACAGGGGTGCCTGGCATGCTCTGGTCCATGGGGTCATGAAGAGTCGGACATGACTAAATGACTAAACAACAACAATACGTATATATTTGTGCACGACTTGACCTGAGAGTTGAATCTGGGGAAGAGCCTGCCCTTTAGTTGGAGCGGGTTCTTCTGCTGCGGGCGGCTCTGTGCCGCGGGTTCGGGGGCGACTGAGCCAGCGAGAAGAAGAAGAGTTTGGATTTGATATCCCGCCTTATCACTACCCGAAGGAGTCTCAAAGCGGCTAACATTCTCCTTTCCCTTCCTCCCCCACAACAAACACTCTGTGAGGTGAGTGGGGCTGAGAGACTTCAGAGAAGTGTGACTGGTCAGCCGGCTCTGCCCTCCTGAGCACCTGGGACTGGGCAACCTTGAGGGGGTGCCAGGCGGATCTTTGCACCCTGGTACCACATATCCTTAAGACAGCCCTGAAAATATGACTGGGAAGTAGCACTTTGTCGCCTCCACTTTTCTTCCTAAGGCTGCAACCCTATAGCCATATACCTGGCAGTAGGCTCCTGTTGAACCTGATAGGGTTTGCTTTTAAAAACCAGCCCTAAGCCTTTAGAGGGAGGCCCTCACAATAACCTAGCGGCCATGGGAAGTGTGAGTTGCGCTGAATGCTAATCCTGCCCCACAGGAACATGCAAAACAGTGCTTCAAAACAGTTCCTGCAAAAACAGTGAAAGGGGCACAGTTACGTGAAACCTTTCTTTCCCTCAGCCCCTGGCTCCAAGACAAAAGTATTCTCCGAAAAGAACGCTTGGCTCTGCTTTATAAAATCATAAAATCAGCCTGGCCAAAAAAGAGCTGGTAATGGGAATGCATAGAAGAAAGAAACCATACAGAGATATCCCAGAAGAGCCTTCTAAGTTGAGGTCGGGCATAACTGAAGAACACCTTCCATTTAAATTGTTAGTTTTTGCACAAGCAAGTTATAAGTTGAAGCAAATCTTCACAAAGGTGAGCAGGCCTGTGCAAAGTAGCTCGCTGATCCATCAAGGTTTGTCTTATTCGTGACTTTAGAGCTAAGAGGGTTTCTACTGAGATTAGGTAAACCTCCGGATCAGAATGTGAGAAGGTTGTTCCAGACAGTAATCTGTGTGTTTTTAAACTGAAACGCCGCAACGTTTTCCTGAATTAAATTTCATTTCATGTTTCCTATTTTATTGTTTTAACAGCAGGTATAAAAGTACAAAGGAATTAATCTAAGTTTACTTTTGAGGAATGGATGTTATTAAACAGGGCTCCCACTGACTTCATTAGTTTTTAACAAAGAAACTGGCTGTAGCATCCTACTGGCCGAAAGGGATGCTGACAGTTGTCATTATAATTAAAAAATAAATTCAGAGAGGAGGTAAGTCACAATGGGGTTTTTTTGCTCTGATCAGTGCACACAGGGGATGAGAATTCCCCACATTCTATACATACAGTGGTACCTCAGGTTACAGACGCTTCAGGTTACAGACTCCCCTAACCCAGAAATAGTACCTCAAGTTAAGAACTTTACTTCAGGATGAGAAGAGAAATCGTGCGGTGGCGGCACGGCGGCAGCGGGAGGCCCCATTAGCTAAAGAGCTACCTCAGGTTAAGAACAGTTTCAGGTTAAGAATGGACCTTGGATTTGATATGTTAATTGGATGTTTTTATTGGAAAATTAATAAACGCTTAAAAAAAAAAAAAGAATGGACCTCCAGAACGAATTCAGTTCTTAACCCGAAGTACCACTGTATTTGTAAAAAATATTTAGATTGTGGGTGCATTTTATTAATGTACAATGTCTAGTAATTTTAAATCAAAACAGTGATAGGATGGGAAGGGTCTTGCTTATTGGTAATGAACAGACCCATCAAAACCACCATTGCTGGTTTTATGGAATGTTGTAGGGTATTTGTCTCAAAAGAAATAGCAAGATAGCACAGCTTTGTATTTGTAAAAGCTGGGGGAAGGAGGAAAACAGTGCACCGAGTCACTGCAAACTCTGGTGACATTCACAAACACAATATACACAGCAAAAGCAGAGACTCTTGCTATTGCTTCTTTTTCCCTTTGAAGGGGGACTAAACTTCATTTCAGCTCCCACTCAATCCCTCTCTAAGAAACAACTCCCATTCATTTTGCCTGTACAGAGGATTGATTAAGGCCTCCCTTGCTTTCAACTTCTCAAGGTGCCTTTTGCAAGTGCAGCTAATCTACCTGTGTTACACCCTGATTTTTGATATATTCACTCATGTCCTGCAGGAAGTTACTCAGTGCTGTGTAAACTACAGCAGGCCAAACGCTAAAGAGATTATTGACGGGCATTTGTGAGCTCACAAATCTTCTTCTTGAGAGGTTAGACAACATTGCATCGAGCAAATGTTATCCCACAGGTTACTGTCACTTTCCTTGTCAGAAAAAGCCCAGCAAGACTGTTGCACAACAGCTCCAGATGAACCTTAATTGCACAACCTGAATTTGCCAGTATACAACTGAATTCCATCCAAAAACAGCAACAGTCTGTAATAGCACCCATAGTAACTTCATACATCTCAATATTTTCTTGTCGCAGCCAGTATGAATAAGCACAATTTGGATCTAGTATCATCTGTTTACATGAGATTCCGTTTTTAAAATTATTATTTCCCCACTGACTACTTTTGTTGTTAATTACTTGAGCTGTATGCCCCTTGGGAGTTAGTTAGCATTAAGATATATTGGTTTCACAGTGTCAAAGTATAGGGAAAATATGCCAGATCAATAGAAGAAATTTTGCCTGTTTGAATTATTCCTGCTACTTTAGGACAACATATCATATGTCTGCTCAGATTAGAAACAGAAGTGCATGCCTTCTGGTTCGTAGAAAACCTTGGGAATAAATAAGCCATGCAAAATTCAAGCTGAACTGCATGCTTTTTAAGAATTCGGGCAAATGTAAATAGAAAGCATTTGTTATCCTTTCGAAAGTAGAAATGTTTCTTCATTCTATAGAAATGTGCGCTCTCTTTCCGTAGATCTGAACAGTTAATCTCATTGCCAGCTAACTCAGTTTAGACTGTAATACTATACGGCTACTAACATGCTCAAAGTAGAGGTTTATACAAAGTGTATGTATTCAAGACCACTTCAAGAAGTTTTCTTCAGTGAAACTTGCTTTAGAGCGAATCAGACAGTTATAGCTAAATTCTGCAGTAGGCTCCGAAAAACCTGTGGGGGGAGGTAGCTGTCAAAACTATCATGAGCTTAATTCTTCATTTCTAAAGTGGTGGCATTTCAGTTTCATGGTCCTGCAACTGTAAATATGCAGTGTTAAACCTCACAGTAGTGTGACCCTATTACAAGGCTCTGAGGCTTGTGCAATGAAGTTTAAATAACACAGTGGGATTTTCTCTTTGTAAATAACCTATAAGCCATTTCCCAAAGTCATACTGTGAAGTTAATCTAGATCTTTGTGGGTGGTAGATGTGAGGAAGAGAAAAAAAAGGACATGCACACACACTGACAGCACACTACTTTTGTTCCCTTGAATTGGGAGTACTGTTTCTTTTATGATACCTCCAGCCTCCTACTGTATAGTCAAATATCTGTGAATGGTGGACCTTTGACTCCATTCACATCAGTGAGCCAAAAGTTATTCCCATTAAAAAGTTACAAGTTTTTGCACAAGAGGTCTCAGCTGAATTCTTGGATTGTCCCTCTTACTAGCTATTAACTTGCTTCTCCTTATTTTCACTCATTAATTGAGTAGAACGGTTAGTTCATCCCCCTAACAAGGCCCAGAATCTGGTTTTTGAAAGGTGGTTGTTGCGTAGAAAACTAGCAATTAATATTTACGGGAGGCAAAGAAATGCATCCAGTTGACCACACGGTTAAGTCATTCTGTAGCTGGCATCGGAAAGGCTCTGTCTCAGAAGCTGGAGCCAGGAGTACGTCAGCAGTAAAAAAAAACCTGGTGTCCGTGAAGTTAACTCGTTATTCAAAGAAACTAAACAGCTGAGTCATAGTGGTCACAGCAACCCTTCCCATTAGGTCTTGCCCCAATGAGACAGTTGCAGGTCTCCCCCTTCCCACTGCTCTCTAAGGCTCTTCTTGCAGTTCCTTCCACAGCAGCCTAAGGCTCCATCGTCTTGTCTAGCATTGCTCCACCCTGTTTATTTCTCTGTATGTTCTGGGAGACCAGGGGGGACGGGAGCTGGTCGTAGCAGGAGGGGGAGACTCCCTAGATTCTTCAGCAGCCTGCCTCATCTCTGTCTCCTGGGCCCCCTCCTCTCCTGACCCTGAGTCTGGACTGCTCTCTGCCACAGCCTCTTCCTACTCACTATACCCTGTTGCCTCTTCAGCTTCTGACACATTCTGTTCCCTCTTTGTTTGTTTTAATACTGCTGTACAGTGGTACCTTGGGTTAAGAACTTAATTTGTTCTGGAGGGCTGTTCTTAACCTGAAACTGTTCTTAACCTGAGGTACCACTTTAGCTAATGGGGCCTCCCGCTGCCGCCGCGTGATTTCTGTTCTCATCTTGAAGCAAAGTTCTTAACCCAAGGTACTATTTCTGGGTTAGCAGAGTCTGTAACCTGAAGCGTATGTAACCTGAGGTACCACTGTATTTTCTATTTTTGTTACTGTTGTTTGATTTTATTGCTATTTTCATATTACTATTTTATATTATTTTACACAAACCTCTTAGAGGGTTGGGTTTTGTTGTTGTTCTTAAGCAAAGCATTATATAAATCTCGATAAATAAATGAAATTCTGTCTAAGAGGCTCAATTCTTGCTTCCAAGATGGTTATTGTTCTTCAGCTTAAAAGCATAAATTATCAAGTGCATAATCAGTGTAGCTATTTAATGGGAAATGGTATAATTGCAAGAGTGAAATTAACTTTCCCAGTAAGAACTACCCTGAGGAGGGCAGGTGAGAAGGTTGAAATAAAACGTTCTAGCTGTAGAAACCTGCCTGAGGTTAGTCTTTCTGCCAACACTGACAAAACAAGTTTGATGAATGGTCTTAAAGCACTTTCTATAAAAATATAAACATGTCACTAAAATAAAATTATTCCTGCTTGCAGTTGATAAATGTCTGTCTGATCAAAATTTTTAATGCCTTGCATTGTTTTTAGGCAGCTTCCTTTGTTGAACCAATTGCACGACCTTCCAATTGTCCAAACTTTGTATTAAATTACCGCTGTACTCATGTACGTGCACCTGAGTTCAAAACAGGCATAGATCACATTGAATATGAATGGTACACAGGTGAAGTATTTGCCTCACTTCTCCTTTGCGGAGTCTTGCAAAAGCTGATTCTCCCCTCCTCCCTCAAACACTTCTGTATTGGGAAGGGAAATGCTTCAGATTATGCTTAGTGTGTCTTTTCCATGTGCTTATCTTCACTAAGATGTAATATAAGGAGAAGCTCAGAATTAGCGACTGGAGTATGGAATTGCCCAAGAAAGATGTTAAATTATTTTTGTATGCCACAACCGCTGCTCGAATTTTACTAGCTAAGAATTGGAAAACACAAGAAGTCCCAACAGTGGAGGAATGGCAGATGAAGATGATGGACTTTTCGGAGCTAGCTGACCTGACTGGAAGAGTCCGCAACCAGAAGGAGGAGGACTACCAGGAAGAATGGATGAAATTCAAAGACTATTTAGTTAAATATGTTAATTTAACTGGAAAAGCTTGCAAATACCAGATAGGCTTAGGATTTAAATAAGTAATGTGATGAATTAATAAGTTTAATGCTGAATTGGAAAGAAAGAAAGATGTTAAGTGTGAGGAGATTTCACCCCTCCCATATCCAAGAATCTGCTGATGTTCTCTGCTGATTCTCCAGAGAGGAGGGCCGGTTTCTGCTCTCTACTTATTCCGCTCCAGCCTCACATCAAAGTGTCGGAGAGAGAGAGACTGAGTGTTAGAGAGAGATCATGTGTATAGATAAGGTTGCTGCTAAGAGCAGCTGCAGACACTCAGTGCAGTTCGGAATTTTCATTTAAACCTCATTTAGCTCTGTATATAGTTGTGTATTATAGTTGTAGATAGAATAAAGAAGATATTCTACAGAGCTGCTCTCCGAGTCGTTTATGCTCTGCTATACTCTACTATACTCTGCTGTGCGACGACTGTCTTCTTGTGAAAGTGAATCCGGTGCTCACAACTCTAAGCTGTGAGTCCACAGCACTTTGACCTGTTCCTGTGCAGAAGGTGGTCTCTGGCAGTGCTACCCAGCTCACCTAGCCCAGTCGGGGCTGAAGTGGATGAGTCCAGTCAGTGGCACTGACTCAAGGGCGATGCTGACAAAGTGATTTAGTTAATTTTGTAAGAATTTAGGTTTTGGAAAACCATTAAAATGGGATACACTGAAATTCAACCAGGGGGATACGAGGAAGTCACTTAACAATGTTATGAAGTTTGGTTTAAATACGGTTGAGATTTATGTTTGTTTGTTTAAAAAAATTTCTGGAAAATTAATTTTAAAAATTGGGGGGGGGGGAGAATTAGCGACTGGAGTAAGGGCATCTTTAATTAAATGGAGTCATACAGTAAGCCAACTTAAACTGCTGTTACATTGCATGCCATAGGATTTTGCCATCTCTCTGCAAAGAGGAGGAAGAGGTATGATAGAATGATAGAATCATAAAGTTGGAAGAGATCCCTTGGATCATCTAGTCCAGTTCCCTGCAATGCAGGAAGATGCAGCTGTACGGCGATCAAACCTTTGACCTTGGCATTATCAGCACCACGTTTTAACTAACTAAGCTGGGCATGTCTATAAATTCTTTCTCAAGCCGTGTACGTTAGAGTCGTACCTTGGTTCTCAAACATAAGCCATTCCGGGAGTCCGTTCGACTCCCAAAACTGTTCGAAAACCACAGCACGGCTTCCAATTGGCTGCAGAAGCCTCCTGCAGTCAAGTGGATTTCAAGTTGGACATTCGGCTTCTGAAAAATGTCCACAAACCGAAACCCTCACTTCTGGGTTTGCGGCGTTTGCGGGAGCCAAATGTATGAGTACCCAGGTGTTCAAGAACCTAGGTGTGACTGTAGTGGCTTAAAATGCAGCTAGGTCATTCCTCCCTGCCCCACCCCAATTCGGACCAAAGCTTGTTTGGGGGAAAACACATCAAAATGCATAAGAAAAAAATAGGATAGATATAGATTGTCTATTCTCTGAACGCTGCTTTTCAAACCAGCAGTGAGAGCACACTGGTTGCCGAGTAATCAAGAGGGTGTGTACAGCCTAAGTCTCTGGTAGCATTTTTCAACTTGGGGCAAAATGGAAACAATTTGGTTTGTTGGCTCCACATCAAGAAGTTCCTGTTTCTGCCTTAAAATCTCTGCCCTCTGGCTACATGGAGCTAGGTAAGAATGAAGGCACAGAAGATAGGCTTCAATTAAATGGAAGATTGAGTATCAGCTGGTAAGGACCAGGTTGACAGAGTAAACTGTAATTATGTAGATCCAAAGCTAGGAAACGTCAATTAACAGGGTGCTAACAGGCATTTGGTGCTCTAGATTAATTAGTTAATGTTAGCAAAGGGCTCTTGAAGATGTAAAGTGTTGCAAGCTAAGTAGTATAATCACAAATCAGAATGATTCCCCTAAAGGAAAATATGCACTGGTTTTCTCAAACTGCTCCTATAAAGAACCATAATTTCTGCATATTTTCTTCAAAATGTCCACATTCTGGGATGTGGGGAAGAATGCATTATCCTTTCTTTTCCACCCCCTGAAATATATAATGTGAAAACTAAGCAAGTGAGGCACGAGTTCCATAACCAGTCTAACAAATGCACAATATCCTGGACCAATAATACCTAGAGTAGTAAAAATATTTTCCACTGGTGGCTTATATTAAGTTTTTATGAGTAAAGAAAAACATACATTCTGAAGTGTGGTGGATATGTTTCTTTCCACCACAAAAGCCTTGCACACACACAATTCTGTTCTTCAAACCACCTAGGTTTCAAGACTAGCCCCTCTCCCTATGAGTAGTCAGTTCTCGTATTCTGTACTTAATGTTTTATTCAATTGCTTTGCTTAAAAAAAAAAAAAGCAAGCTGCATTGTCAAGATGTGCTTTTTAGGTGGGGTGGAAATAAAACAAATAGCCAGCTGTTCTCAGTGATCAATTCCTATTCACCCATTATGATAAGGTCCCAAATTCAGATTCCTCCTCAATCTGGAGAAGACCATTCCTGACTGACTCCCACAATTTTAGAACTTTGTTTCTCACCTGCCCTGAATTCATCTCCATGGTCCTCTCCCATCTGAACTTCAGCTGCTGCTTTTAGAACTTGACCTCTTGCCTGGCTTGGACTGCACTACCTACTCCTGGACCTAATGACCTTGGATGTTGAGGATGGGACCGCTGGAAATCGTGGGCTGAACTACTTTGCCCTATCAGAATGATAGCCAGCTTCTACCATATTTCAAAAATTGACTGTTTCAGGCCCAATCCATGCAAAACACTGTGGAGTCCTGAGGCAGAGCGAGTAGTTAGGGGAGCTGAGAAGACAAAGTCATTTCCAAGTCTTCTTGCGTTTTGTATTCTCTTGTTGGGTCTTGCTTGCTCCTGGTGGTATGCCATGATTGGCTGCAGACTGAGTTGAAATCTTCACCTCTCTCGAATGGGGTGCGGCAGTGACCTAAGGCTCTCCAGTAATATTGCCGAGTGTGTCTTAACTCACACCACTTCTTTTGTAGACATAGCATGCTGCTATCACTGATGAGACTAACATCTGAGCGAGTTCCTCTGCTCTGTTACCAAACCTCCAGTGTGGTGTAGTGGTTAAGAGCGGTAGACTCGTAATCTGGGGAACCGGGTTCGCTTCCCCGCTCCTCCACATGCAGCTGCTGGGTGACCTTGGGCCAGTCACACTTCTTTGAAGTCTCTCAGCCCCACTCACCTCACAGAGTGTTTGTTGTGGGGGAGGAAGGGAAAGGAGAATGTTAGCCGCTTTGAGACTCCTTAGGGTAGTGATAAAGCGGGATATCAAATCCAAACTCTTCTTCTCCAATTTCGATTGGAGAAAGTATGTGTGGAGGAACACTGACAGCAACATGGTGGTGTTAAACAATAGCGGACATTTAAGTAGAGCAAGCAGGGTTGGAGGCACAAACAGGATAATAGAGGTTTGACTAGAGCAAATGGAGGAGGAGACTGAGGGGGAAAGTGGTGGTTTAAAACAAAGTTTCAATGCAATAAGAAGAGAGTTGGGAACAGATCTGTTGTGGTATCTTTTTGGTGTTAGCTTCTGCGCTGTGCCCATCTCTGCTATTTCTCATTGTTAGAGTTTCTTTAAAACAAGAACAACAACCCTCCGTTCCCAATCTGTTCAGACCTCTCCTACCACTTTCTGATCTGGGTGTCCTTCCCTTACAGCTCCCATCCCACTGCCTTCTTTCTCTTATGCTCCCCTACTCCACTCTGACTTCATACAAATCCCAGTTCCTGGTGAGTGATTCCAACTCCCCAAATGGGAGCTGCATGATGACACACTTACATTTTTATTATATAGCAACATTTTTATTATATAGTAAGATATAAATTGTTAACAAAAACAAATGATAAAAAGTGAATACTTTCTTCTGTCATCACGTCTTTGAGGATTTCCCATTTGTTTGTTTTGATCCCTGTTATCAGTTTAATTCTATTTGTCTGAACGGCATGGATTGTATTTGACTGATTTTTAGGTGTTTTTATTCTTGATTGTAAACTATTTTAAGGGAGTGGTAAAGTAGTGTATAAGTTTAAATATAAGTAAAGTAGCACCCCAAATTACAAGTCAAAGCAATAGTTTCCTGCAATCTGATAATTTTAACAGATGTTTCATATTAAACTATTCCTTCTTAAAGGACTGCTTCAGTGTCTGCAACAGGGCTTTTAAAATAATAAATAAATAAATAGCGATACAACTTTAGACTATAAGAAAAATCAAACTATGCCAGAAACCTGACATAAACATTTGTATAAGCTTAAATGCCTACCTAGCTCACCCCCTTTCTTGTTTCTGACTCAGATCAGGTTACCTTTTCTGCTACTGTAGAAATTGATGGAACCGTTTTCTTTTAGAATTGCATGGTATTTTTATAGCTAAATATGGACCTAATTCCTGCACAGTTTGAGGCCGAAATCAAAACAATTTGATTTCAATGTCTTTCAGTATCCCCAAATTCCTGACTTAACTGTCTGTTTTCCAATCAATTCTAATTTTCCACTGGAACCCTCTGAGATTTGGTTACATGTATAGAGTACAACTGACGTGCTCTTACCCAAGGAAACACAGGGTGGTAACACCTCTATTGTCTATGAAGACTCTTGGCACTATACCCCAATAAAACTGTCCTACATAAAGAAAAATGTTTTCTCCCAGTTCTGGCGATGCAAAAAGTATAAAGGTATGTACTTCCACCTTCAGTGGGAGTGCCAACCAGGGTAAAAATTTTGTGAAATTTAGAGAAATTATAAATTTCAGATTATAAAACAGAGTTACCAATAGCAACTTAAGCACATCTGGGAATGGTCCTGATGAAGAAGAGACCAAGTAATGGGTTAACGTAATATGATTATTGCAAATATTTTGAAGTATTTTGAGGGGATTACTAAGGAAGAATGGTGTAACTGAGCACGGTTAATAGCAAGGGTTTGCCTGGTGAGGATCAACCCGGACCCTGAAACTTTGGGGCCCAAATCTGAGAACTAAGGTGGCCCCTAGTGATGTAATAGGTTACGGGCTTCAATTATGTCAAAGGGGGTGGGCCCCGGTGATGTCATTAAGCATGACACATTAAGTATTTACTCCAGTCACTGAAAGAACATCATTCAAATGAAAAGAAGTACAGTGGTACCTCAGGTTAAGTGCTCAATTCGTTCCGGAGGTCCATACTTAACCTGAAACTGTTCTTAACCTGAAGGCACCACTTTAGCTAATGGGGCCTCCTGCTGCCGGAGCACAATTTCTGTTCTCATCCTGAAGCAAAGTTCTTAACCTGAGGTAATATTTCTGGGTTAGCGGAGTCTGTAACCCGAAGCGTATGTAACCTGAAGCGTATGTAACCCGAGGTACCACTGTATTAACAAACAAGCAAATATATCACTGGTTGGAAATTAAGATAGAAATCTTGGCTGAAGATGGGGTTCCCAGGTCCTGCTGAAATGAGAAGAATCAGTAACTAACTAATTAACGAAGAAGCCCAAAGGAATTGCTAGGTAGTGAAACAGGGATTGAACGCTGACAAAGGCTGCAAGCAAGGGAAAGCACGTGGGAGACATTTTGACCCCACTGTTCTCTAACCGAAAATGTGCACATTCAGCACAGCCCTAACATACAGCAAGAGGCAAAGGATTTTGTGACCTAAGAAATCTCAAGCTCCCAAGGAAACTAACCCAATAAATAATAATAAAAAGTATGCTGATAGAAAGCCAGCAAGGGTGTGGAGGCTATCCTGCACATCTGTAACTCTTTGTCCACGGGAAAAAAAAGTTGTGTGTGCAGAGGGAGTGCTTGGTGCAAGGATCTTGTGGCCTTCAGAAAAAGAGTTCATTCCCTTGAGGCCAAGGTGGCTGATCTGGAGAAGAAGAGAGGATGGTGGATTTGAGGATGCCACAGCTGTGTCCTGCTCCCCCATTGTCATGGCGAAGGGGTTGAAGAGGAGGAAGGTGTCTAGGAGGAGGGAAGAGCTCCCTCAGAAGGGACCCATTACTTCAGGGATGAGCAATTATCCTCTTGTGCTGCCAGGGGGCAGGAAGATCCTGGCAGTGGGTGATCCAATCATTAGTGACACAAGTGGGCATCCACATTGCATGGTGCCTTGCCTGTTTGGCACAGAGATTGTGGATGCAATGCATCATCTAGATAAATAGTGTCTGGGAAGGGGTCCGTAATCATGGTGCTTACAGGCATGAGGAAATATAGCTATGCAGTCCTGGAAACCTAATTAAGGTTGCCATTTTAAAAGCTAGAACCTTCCAAGTACAGTCATACCTTGGATCCCAAACGCCTTGTGAGTCAAACCTTTTGGCTCCCAAACACCTCAAACCCAGAAGTGAGTCTTCCGGTTTGTGAACGTGCTTTGGAACCTGAACGTCCGACAGGGCTTCTGCAACTTCCAATTGGCTGCAGGAGCTTCCTGCAGCCAATCAGAAACCGCGCTTTGGTTTCCGAACGTCTTGGAAGTCAAACAGACTTCCGGAACGGATTCTGTTCGACTTCCGAGGTACCACTGTAGTTTAAGTTGACTTTCCCTCTAGGCGTAGCTGCGTAGTCTCAATGCATGGTTGAGAGGCTGGAGTCAGGAGAAGGAATTTGGATTTGTTAGGCACTGATGAACAAGCCAAGTCTGTTCATATGTGAAGTATTCCCCTTGGACCAGGATGGAACAAGACTGATGGCATTTAAAAATAAAAAATGTGACAATGCAGCTTTTAAACCAATTGCGTGCTCCTCAGTGAGTGGTGATACAAGGGCCAAAGAGTAATTGAGTGCTGGGGCTGTACAGTTGTGCCCTTGCCCAAAATGCCTAGGCTAGGGTGGCTTTGAGATGGAGAATGAAATCAATGAGATAGCCAAAGGAGGAAGTGCTGTAGCAATGTGACTTCAGTTATCTTTACACAGACTGGATATATGCATATTATATTAATGACAAGGAGAAAGTTCCTAAAGGACTGTGGTCATGGAACCAACCAGGGGGTTGGTGAGCCTATCTTTAATCTTAAGTGGTACCTGTACATGCTGTGAGATATAAGTGTTGCTGAACCAGTTAGAAACAAGGACCATACTGCTATTAAATTCAACATATGTGTAAGTGGGCACTTGTCAAGAAAGGCCAACACAATCACATTTAACTTCAAAATCTTCCCCAAACTAAAGGGACTCTTAAAAAAAGAAGTTGAAACAGAAAGTGATGAGGGTCAAATCTCTCCAGAACACTTGGGTATTGTTCAAAACCAGAATGATCAAAGCTCAGCTGCACTGTATAGCACACATCAGAAAAGGTACCTAAATTTCCAAGAGGATGCCAGCATGGTTAATGAGCAGAGTCAAGGAGACTATTAGGCTGCAGGCGAAAACATTTTTCTATAACCAGGACTTTGATTAAACAATTTATGGTCTTTTAAATGTGTTTATGGGAGGAGGGCTATTGGTTTGTTTTTAGCTTTTGTTATGTATTTTGGGTTCTCATTTTGTACTTTTGTGGTTGTAAACCACTCTGGAATCTTTGGATGAAGGGTGGTATCCAAGCCGTCTTAAGCATATCCGGTGCCATGGTGCAAAGATCCCTCTGGCGAGCCCCCCCCCCAAATTTCCCAGAGTTGTCGCCCTTTTCCCAAGCCTCTGTGGGGATCGCTCTCCTCCCGTGAAGGCTTGGGAGGCAAGCTGCAAGCCTGCCAGCCATATGGTTGATGGGGCACAGCTGGCAGGCATGCAGGGAAAGGGGAGGCCACCGGCAAAGCCGCACAGCTCCCCCACTTGCTGGGGCGCCCCTGAGAGGCCGGCGCCCTGGCGCAATGCGCCACTAAGCCCAATAGGAAAGACGGCTCTGGGTGATATTATTATTAATAGTGTTTCGAAAACACCATTTGTTTGGAAAATGGAAGCCTAGTCCAAATGAAGGGAACACAAAAGCAAGCAGAGAACAAGAGATGCAAAGGAAGAAGAAGCCAGTTCAAGGAGCACATCGCTTAAAAACCTAAAGATTACTCACACACAAAAATCTACATCTGAAGGCCTTTAATACGTTTTAAGTGGTGACGACTTCTCTTCTTCCTCAAGCAGCTTAACCACACAAAGTGATTTATTATCTTTTTAGAGGCAGAGACTGCTCCCAGTTCCTCAAGTGGACAAGGTGGGGCTTTAATGTCGAGAAACTATGATACAAAATCCCCAGTCAGTCATGAAGCTCAGTTAATGGCCCTGGCTGTGAGAGAATGACCTACTTGGCTATTTAGAGGAAAGAGCAGAATTTGTAGAGCACTTCATGCAATGAAACAAGAAATAGTAATCAATAAAATATGTATTTTAGGTCTTCGGCTAAAAGCTTCTGGCTCTTTTAAAGCTAAAATTCCTTCGGTAAATCAGTATACGACCACCATGTTCAGTTTGCACTCAGTTTGCCCCTCCTCAAACTTATGCCAGTAACTGAAATATTCTCCAAAGGTGAAAATTCCTGCATTTCACATACTCCTGAAAGTTCCTTTCAGAGCCTATTGCCTGAAAGGAGAAAATCATAACCTTTCATTGTTATTTTCAAAATTACTGCTTGTTTAAATTAAAAGCGATATTATTTTCCCTCCGAGAAAGACCCGCATTCATTTTTTCCTTATTAAAGCCATTCTGCTTTTCAGAAATATTTCCCTGGCGCTTTCTTTTCTGTCTTGATTGTAATTAATCCTGACATTTATCACATTTAGGTAAACTGGTGAAACAGTATCCATGTAAACTCTCAACGGCAGCCGTGTATGCAATATATTTGGTAGTTTCTGAGGAGAGACGTTTGCGTTTTTAGATTTGAAAAGTTTGAACAGAGGATTCCAGCTGTGAGATACCAGGAAGAATCCAGCTGCAGGGCTTTAATGGGGGAGAAGGGTGTTTGTAAGAGCTGCCTATTCTTGCTTTCAATCAATTACCATAACAAATTACTGGATTTCGGCCAGAAAAGACACAAAAGCTCAATGTGCAGCATTGTTTTTGGGCTTCGTAAACTGTTACATTTGAAGCCTGGCCTAGATAAAACCCAGATGGGGGAAAGGACAGGGCAGCCAGCACTGTTGGTGTGTCTGAAATGATAGCAACTCAATTTTCGCCCAAGAAAACGTTTTCATGAATGTACTTCCTTTTGAAGGGTACTTGAGGGCCGGAGGTCCAAAGGCCTTTGAAATCAATGTCAAGGCTACCATTGACTTCAAAGGGCTCTAGGCTTTTTACCGTTGCAACAGGTATAGCGTGAGCACAGAGGCTAACACATGTCAGATGTGAGCCAGAGAAGAAATCCTATCAAGGATCGAGTACAGGAAACTTATCCATTCTTTCTCCAGCATTTATGCAGGGACCCAGCCAACACGGGTATCAATCACTGCCAGCTGAGTTGGTGGTTTTATGATGCGAACATCTGTCTGCTGTGAAATGAAAATCACCCACTACTTTTACATAAACCAGTGAACAGCTCCCTGTTGCAAGAATACTGAGCCATGCCCTCTTTTGTGGTGCGCATCAAGGAACCTTTTAAAAAATGGCAAACGGTCTGAAATTTGGCTGCTAGGGTTGTCTAATGCATAAAGGAAAATATCTGAACTAAAGAAAGCATCTGATCTCACACATCAGACTAAGGAAATCGTGAATATAGTCTCAGGCATCACAATTTCTCTTGCTCTGACATATTACAGTGGTACCTCGGGTTAAGAACTTAATTCTTTCTGGAGGTCCATTCTTAACCTGAATCGGTTCTTAACCTGAAGCACCACTTTAGCTAATGGGGCCTCCTGCTGCCGCTGCGCCATCGCTGCACGATTTCTGTTCTCATCCTGAAGCAAAGTTCTTAACCCGAGGTAATATTTCTGGGTTAGCGGAGTCTGTAACCTGAAGCATATGTAACCTGAAGCGTATGTAACCCGAGGTACCACTGTACATTAAATTATACGTTACTGCTGTATCCCAGATTCAAAAGAACCATTCCAGCAGAGGGATTGTTTCTTCCCACTTCCCAATACAATGAAACTGACATTTAACTGCCTCTCCATTTTCAAATCCTTTACCAGTGTCTAAGCTTCTAATGAATGGGTAGGCAAGCTAAGGCCCAGAGGCCAGATCCGGCCCAATCGTCTTCTATATCCAGCCCGTGGACGGTCTGGGAATCAGTGTGTTTTTACACACTGATTAGAATGTGTGCTGTTAATGTAAAATGCATCTCTGGGTTATTTGTGGGGTATAGGAATTCGTTCAATTTTCCCCAAAAAATATAGTCCGGCCCCCCACAAGGTCTGAGGGAAAGTGGACCAGCCCCCTGCTGAAAAATTTGCTGACCCCTGATCTAATGAATGCCCCTGGCTACATACAAATGAATACTTCAGTGAACATATAAATTCCCCACGATACACATTTTTCATTGGACTGACTGTGACATGTTTGTTCCATGGCTTGTAATGTGGTATTGACTGTATGATTCTGGACTTGGCTTGATTTCCCAGTTTGACCCATAATGAGTGAATTTCTAGATTACACATGACAGCCAAATATTGTTTGTTTATTAAATTTGTGTAACACCCTTCCTTCAAAGACGACAGTGCAGTTCATACCATAAAAATACAAAATGAGAACACAAAATATATAATAAAACAAAAACAAACCAATAACTGCCCCCCCCCCCGAACACATCTAAAAGTACACAGGATGCTAATCAACCAAAGGCCTGATAAAAGATGAACATTTTCACCTGGCACTAGGCAAGCCTCCCTGAGGAGAGAATTCTGCTACGAAGGAGCCACCACAGAAAAGGCTCATTCTTGTGTTACCATCCTCCGAACCTCTCATGGAGGGCTTCAGATTATGATTGCAGGGTCTTGGTTAGTTCATATGGGGGGGAGGTGGTCCCCCCATATGTAAACGTTAAATAGCACAGATGTTTAATAACATTGAACCCTCAAGACCCTCACGCTGAAGGTTCCACAGGGCCAAAGAACCTGCCCCAAGCATCATCTTCTGGAAACAACCACTCAAGTAGGACCAGAACCACTGCAAAGTGGTGCACCCACGCCTAACTTGGACAGTCGCTCCAGAAGGATGCCATAGAGGTGTTAGAATTCCTGATCTATGGTCGCAGTCATAGGATTGTTGTCTATCACATGACGGTATATGTTTTGACTCCACAGAGTGGGATGTGACAGAAACAGGATGTTTGTGTTACTGTGTTCCGTGAAGTGGGACTATTGTCCTTTGTTCTTTTTCTTTTTGCTGTCTGATGCTAGAGAGAGAGACGGAGCCATGTTGTAGTGCTCTCTGTGTGTTTATATGTAAATAAAGTCGATTAGCCAAAATGCTGAGTTGCTGAGGTCTGTTACGCAAAGCTGCGAAGACTCTGCAGATCTCTTAAGTGTGCCAGTGTCGTTTGGCATCGGTCACTGTGATGTTCGGGCTGAAGAAAGCTTATGAAGCTCCCGAACAATCGACCAGGAGGGAGGGAACATGCCAGTTGGGCATGTGTCTCTGCCAGAGTCCTACTCGAGTGTAGGCTGAACTCCTGACAGGAGGATGGTATCAAAAGCCACTGAGAAGTCATGGAGAATTAACAGGGATGCATTTCTGTTGTCTTCTCTCCCAACAGAGGTCATCCTACAGGGCAACCAAAGCCGTTTCTGTGTAAAAACCGGGCCTAAACCCCAACTGAAATGGATCTAGGAGAATGGTTTCCTCCAAGAGCGCCTGGATCTTGGAGGACAACAGCAAACCACCTCTCTCTACTGACAATATTCATCAACCTTCAGGCACTTGGTTTCTAACAATGTTTGGCCAACCTTGCATCCAAGGGTTTTTCTTGCTTAACCTGCACAAGTATTTCCAGTGTACAGTCCATGGTACCAATAACAAGACTCTATAAACATTTATGCTACTGCCTGTTTCTGTCTTTCCACTGGTGTTTTTCACCAGTTCCCCATTGCAGCTGCCGACACCACCTCACACAGTTTGTGGGGCTCCCCAACCCACCAGAGCAGTTTTTTTGCGGGGGGGTGTGCTGCAGGGGGAAGGAAAAATGGCCCTGCTGGATCAAAGTCACTGAGTTCAGCTACGCTAGTACATGTGCATAAGAAATTATTTTAATTGAATTAGTGTTTAGTACAGTGGTACCTTGGTTCTCAAACTTAATCCGTTCCAGAAGTCTGTTCCAAAACCAAAGCGTTCTAAAACCAAGGCGTGCTTTCCCATAGAAAGTAATGCAAAATGGATTAATCTGTTCCAGACTTTTAAAAACAGCCCCTAAAACAGCAATTTAACATGAATTTTACTATCTAACGAGACCATTGATCCATAAAATGAAAGCAATAATCAATGTACTGTACTATAAAATAAGTAAGACAGAACTGTAGATGATAAAAAATTTTTAAAAAATAATCTTACGTTCACTAATGATAGTCATTGTTTGGGCGGGGGGGGGGCGTCATCCATTTCTGCAGTCACACAATGAATCAATCAGTAGCTGAACTGGGTTCCACACAGTCACAAAAACAAGTCACAAAAACGAAGTCACAAGCCACAGTCATAAAAACGGAGTCACAAGCAACAGTCACAAGTCAGTCCCATAAAACAAAGAACAAGTCACAGTCAAAAAAATGAAAAAGCCACACAAACAAAAAGCACAAAAAATTAGCAAAAACCAAAGCTCCAAATAGCACTTCTGTGTTGCGTGGGTACGCGGGATTCAACAGCCGACAGACTCAACAGGAAGCCTCTGATTAGCAGTGGAAACTCAATTTACAAATGGAACATACTCAACAGGAAGCGGAACATGTTCCACTTCCAAGGCAAAGTTCACAAACCGGAACACCTACTTCCTGGTTTGCAGCGTTCTATTTCCAAGTTGTTCGTAAACTAAGCTGTTCTAAAACCAAGGTACCACTGCCATAGACTCTTGCCTCATTATATTGAGGACATATATGTCACTAAGAAACAAATGACCTAGCTTAGGAACTCATGTCTTCTAGAAATTTGCTTAAGGCCCAAATAATACTTGATCGGCAAACATTACAGCAGTGAACAACTATATTAACGTTAGCTGCATTCTGTAGCAGTTCTGAGAGACAGAGAGAGAGGATACAGAACTCCAGTAATTTTTAAAAACTTATTTTTAGATACACTATGTTGTAGATGTCATTCCAATGGCGCAATATAGAATGCATATAAAAAGGTCCAAATTCAATGCAAATTTGTTACTATAACTGAGTGCAAAGATGCCACAGCGGAATAATCAAACACAATCTGGCTTTGTTTATATGAGAAATATTAAGCTATGTTTTCCACGAAGGAATGACATTCCCTCTGGATACACATAGCGATCACAGGGCTATGATTAATGACTATGGAGGGTAGGAGTGGAGATTAGCTTCAAGGGAGGGTCATAAAGAGTACTCAAGTTAAAGATGACTATACTCAATGTTGACTTTTGTAACTCTATTTTTTAAAACATATCTGATGAACTGAGAACTGATGTAAGTGGAGAGTTATAGACATTCCACCCTTGATTGTATATTACTCTTTTTCTCTCTGGAATGGGTGCAGTTTACATTTTCTGTTATTTAATTTTGTTTCAAAATTCTGTAACTGAATAATTTGTCATTGTTAAATCCCCCCCATACCAAGAAGAAGAAGAAGAAGAAGAAGATTCAAGACAGACAGATCACTGGAAACCAGAGCATATTGCATTTCCGCACGTTTCCTTTAAAAACAACATTTAAACGCCTCAGTGCTGTTGCGATATGTGGGATTAAGGATATTTTAGCATTCTTGAATAGCTTTTTAAAGAAAACCAGGGCAACCATTTTAATTTCCCACAATGCCCCAGTGTGATGCTGTGTCAGCAGCACTCTGGGACAAATAAAAGATGGAATTTCTGGATATCGGCAAAATGTCCAGGTTTTTGAAACTTTCCCAAAAAACACTCAACAACTTTTTGTGCCCGGATTTTTACTTCTTGAAATATGGCAACCCTACTCTGGACCCAAATGATATGAGCCCATTGGAGTGTACTTTGCGCAGGACCCCTCCAGTCCTAAATCCAGCCCTCATAACCATTAAATTTGTGGATCCTTGGGAAGACATTCTAGCCGGTTCTGAACTGTGTTTTCCTGATGGAGTTCAACTCCCCAGTGTAAAAATAAATAAATCTGCAGCCAGTTTCGCAGCAACTGCAGGAACATTCCGGGTGCTCCATCTCCCAACACTTGCATTCTTCCTCAAAAGTCATAGACTATTAGCAGGGCCATCTTAAGCTAATAATAATAATAATAATAATAATAATAATAATAATAATAATAATTTATTATTTATACCGCGCCCATCTGGGTGGCTTCCAACAAAACACTTAAATACAATAACCTATTAAACATTAAAAGCTTCCCTAAACAGAGCTGCCTTTAGATGTCTTCTAAAAGTTTGGTAGATATTTTTCTCTTTGACATCTGGTGGGAGGGCGTTCCACAGGGCGGGCACCACTACCAAGAAGGCCCTCTGCCTGGTTCCCTGTAACTTGGCTTCTCACAGCGAGGGAACCGCCAGAAGGCCCTCGGCGCTGGACCTCAGTGTCCGGGTTGAACGATGGAGGTGGAGACGCTCCTTCAGGTATACTGGACCAAGGCTGTTTAGGGCTTTAAAGGTCAGCACCAACACTCTGAATTGTGCTCAGAAACATACTGGGAGCCAGTGTAGATCTTTCAAGACCTGTGTTATATGGTCTCGGTGGCCGCTCCCAGTCACCAGTCTAGCTGCCGCAATATCCGGTGCCATGGTCCAAAGATCCCTCCGGCACCCACCCCCCATTTCCCAGAGCTGTTGACCTTTTCCCAAGCCTCTGCTGGGATCGCTCTCCTCCCGTGAAGGCTTAGGAGCAAGCTGCAAGCCTGCCAGCCATATGGTTGACGGGGCACAGCTGGCGGGCATGCAGGAAAAGAGGAGGCCACCAGCAAAGCTGCACAGCTCCCCCACTCGCTGGGGCGCCCCTGAGAGGCTGGCGCCCTGGCGCAATACGCCACTAAGCCCAATAAGAAAGACGGCTCTGACTATTAGAGAACTTTCACATACAGCTAAGAGAGAAAAATATCTGCTGTACCGTGCTAGTACAGAGAATGTCTCTAGATCACCAATGAATATAACACACAGAAAGCAGATGCAAACTTAAGATTCTAAGTTGTGCAGCTATTAGCAAGTGAAACTGCCCGCAACATGATCCAAATCAACGTCCCACTGGATTCAATGTGGTTTATTTCCTAGTTTGTGTGCTTAAGGTTACTGCTGTGGGAATATTCCCTGCACAATGTCACAAATGCTATTAACACATTTTCCTATTCTAAAAGAGGGGATATGCTAAAAATCAATATGATCCAATTAATGTGTTCTCTAGTCTATAGCAAAGCTGGAGAATATTACAATTTTCACCTACAGCTTTTAAAGTTGTCTTTAGGTTGCAATATTATGCAAACTTACTTGGGAGTAAGTCCCATTACCTTTCGAGTAAACAAGCATGGGACCAGGCTGTTAATTTAGCTTATGCCGCCAATCATTGTTAATGACCTTTTAAAGTCATTTGCAAGTGGGATTTCTGTCATACTGTACTGCCATCAGGCTTTTTATATATGTCTACATAATGCATATGGCTGCAATGTTTACATGTCTGGAAATTTGAATGAATTCAACAGCACTTCCAAGCTTGCATGTGCTATATTTAGAGAGAAAATCTTTGCCTTTAAACTTAACTGCTTGAGCCTGTGAATGCAGTTCATTCCCGATTTCTTTAATACTGTACCAAGAATTTAAGCGGAATGGTATCTCAATAGGTATAGAAATAAATATATGTATTATGTCTCAAAATCATAAAAAGTCCCTTCTTTCGTTTCAAGTGTGTAGGGGATGGGGGGAAAGTAGATAAATGCAGATGGGGAATTGTTGTGTTAGGGAAAAATCTGCTCCTGCGCGCACACACGCAGTTGTCTTCTCCCAATTCCTGCAAAATATAAGCTATGGCTCTTCACTTCTCCCCATCATAATGATGGGCATTTTGCTAGCAACATACACCACTCTGTAATTGCATTTCCAGACGAAAATATGGGCAAGAACTTGACCGAGGAAGGCACTTTAGTTGTCAGATTTACTTGGTGGACAATAGAAAACGGCAAGGAAGCACAGGGGATTGGAATGATCTAATAGAGAGTTCATCAAGTTGAATTTCATGTGTTTGCTTTCCAAACCAACACCCTTCTGTAGCTTGGACACGGACCCTAATGGATACACTTCAAAATAACAGTAAGCATCTAAGCCTGTGTGGGTTGAAGAACATCTCACAGGGCTTTGTCCTAGCCAAGGTTAGTTGAGGCTCTCAGAAAAGTATTAAATGAAACCTCCGCTTTCAAGCCTCAGAAGATTTTCAGAGTTAAAAAGTTTCTATTTGCTTTAGCGTTTTTTCTTCCAAAAAGCTAATGAGCTCTTCAAATAGGCAAAAATCTGTTTATTCCCACCTGGCAACTAATAATACAAGTGAAACAGATATGTGTTTTCCATTGAGGTTCCTACCATTTGCTCTTGCATTTATATTATTGGCTTGTTCAAAGGAAAGAAATAGTAGCTTGAGCTCATAATATATTGGGCAAAATTTCAAGAAGATTAGGGCACGTGGTGAAGGATTTTGGATGGAAAACATACATTTATGGCAAAGACTCGTTTGTGCCAGAAATCCAAATTGCACTGGAAATCATCTCTGCCTTGTATCAGTTATGTCCCAGCCATAGACTCTCCTAACAGCAGGGAAGGCCTAACACCATTGTCACAAAGACAAAATGAGTTCTGAATTATACCAAACCCAGAAAATGAGCAATCTTGATTGGATAGAGCTGCACATTCAGAAATATTAGGCAGCCAGATATACACATTCAGAAATATTCCATCTGAAATGTACTGATGGGTAGTAACTTGCTCATAAAGGTAAAGGGACCCCTGACCATTAGGTCCAGTCGTGGCCGACTCTGGGGTTGCGGCGCTCATCTTGCTTTATTGGCCAAGTACAGCTTCCGGGTCATGTGGCCAGCATGACTAAGCCACTTCTGGCGAACCAGAGCAGCGCATGGAAACGTCGTTTACCTTCCCGCTGGAGCGGTACCTATTTATCTACTTGCACTTTGACGTGCATTCGAACTGCTAGGTTGTCAGGAGCAGGGACCGAGCAACGGGAGCTCACCCCGTCGCGGGGATTCGAACCGCCGACCTTCTGATCGGCAAGTCCTAGGCTCTGTGGTTTAACTCACAGCACCACCCCATCCCTTAACTTGCTCATAGGAAGCATGCAAATCAAAGAAAAGTCCAAGTTAGGACTCCTGTCCTTGACAGGATACCTTACACATGCAGGGAGGTTTTAAAGTATGGAACCTGTGTGCATTCTACTGTTTCCTTCCACTACTGGTTACTGGGAAAGCAGGACACAACTCATCAAATTCTAGGAGTTTGCACGCAGCCCTATTCCAGATGAAGAAAACTCATATACAATCTATTTTACACAAACGGGCTGGGACAGGTGTTGTAAGGGTCTTGGAATACACATTTGGACAAGGGAATCCCCAGGAAGGGTGGGTCTTTCAATCTGCACTCTGGGAGGTCAGACTCATCCTCAAGGTTTACTCTGTGGGTTAACTTCCCAATCCGATTACTGAAGCTGTACCTAGGGGCTCACAAGCTATCACTCTTTTTAGATAGCATCCAGTCGCATGTCGTCTAATCTCCTTTCTAACAAATCAGAATGGGTCATCTGGAAGCGCCCTTGTTGTTCCAACCAAATTACAGATACCTTGTGTAATGTATAGTTTGCCCATCAGTTGACTCTTTGTGGAATTCTTAACGATAATAGGCTTCCATGTGAGACAGAATAATGCCCAGCTAAAAGCACATTTGGGTTTTGCATGTCTTTGTTTATAACTAAAATGTATCTGCTGCTCAGCCACTTGTGCAGCCTCAAGAGCAATGCCCTCTGCTATACATACTAAACATACCTTATAGTGAACACTGGGCCACGGCCAACAGGGTGGTGGCAAATTCAGAAGTGCAAGGTGCCTTCATCATTGTCACAGCCATGTGCCCTGACAGCCACACCCCCTTCTTAGACTACACAACCTAAGATTGTATAATAATCTTATAAATAAACAAGAATAATTAGGGATGCATTGCAATGCTCAGTGTAGACTGCTGAGTGTTGTCTTTCAGCAAATCTACTATTTTCTGGGCAAGTGCATGAGCAAGTGATTTGGTGTGTTCTCAGGGCTTTTTTTCAGCTGGAACAGCACCTCTCAGGTGGGCGCCATTGCCATTATAAGAATATATATTCCTTGAAGTTCCACGGTAGATAACATAACTTGCACACAATTCTCTTGGAAAGTGAAGCATCTTGTTTTTTCAGTGTTCCTAAATGCTCTGCTTGGGAGCATACAGTACAACAATTCCTCAGTCTTCATTTTGCCCACTTTTTCCAGAGTGATCCCATGAGCTAGTCCTCAATGGCAGACTCACTTCTTTTCACTGATTGGCTGCAATCAGCACTAATGATGAGTAGCTAAAAAGTTCATCTTTCATGTTCTTTGGGTGGCTTTAGGGCACTATAATAATAATTTAAAATAAAATAAAATAAAATAAAGAAGTAAAGTAAAATAATTTATTTACACCCTGCCTATCTGGCTGGGTTTCCCCAGCCACTCTGGGCGGCTCCCAACAGAATATTAAAAGCACAATAAAAGATCAAACATTAAAAACTTCCCTGTAGACATGCCCCCCACAGCAGAAATAGTAACATGTCTTCAACCCCGCACAACCCCAGACACCACTATTCCTCTGAAAAGGACAGGTGGACTCTTTACATTAATCCTGTAATGTTGCACATAACAGCTACATGAGAATTCCATAATTCATGGCAGAAATAATGTGCTTCTTATGTGTGCTGTTGGGATTCTGTGACTGCAGAAATAGCATCACACTTGATCTTAGCCGAAAGGCCCAAGAGTCTATCCTGGAAAAAAGCCTTCCCTTCATGAGTCAGCCATCAGATGAATACACTGTTAATGTGTTTTCCTAATGATCCTCTTCATGGAATTGGATGTCAGAGCTCATAAATGTTATGCAAAGTACCACAGCTGTCACCAAAAAAAAGAGGAAGCAGAATGTCTCCATCCTTTCCTTTCCTACATTCTGTTTTACTTACATCTTTTTCATGTTCTGACATCACAACACCACTCACTATTCCACCCCACCTTATTGGCTAGCGCTGGTGGGGGAGTGCGCTGTGCTGTGATGTCAGGATGACAAAAGGTGAGTCAAACTAAAGCTGGCTGAGAAAAGGAAGAGAACAGAACACGTGGGTTCTGTTTTGGTGGCAGCTACATGTTTCAGCCAAAGGAGGAAAACGCTACCAGTTTTGAATTAATAAAATAAATAAAACTTGAATACTTTAAAAAGAAAAAAAAGCAGCTGTTCTTCATTGCCACCGAGGAAAACTCAAGAATAGCAGCCTGAATTGTGACTGAATATTAGGAAAAACTGTAAGAACAGCTGAGCAATGGAACAAGTTGTCTAGGAAGTTCTCTAGAGGCTTTTGGGGGAGAGGCTGGATCAACAGTGTCAGAAATAATTTAAGTCAAAGGAATCCTGCTATAGTGCAGGTGGCTGGACACATGATGACCTGGAATGCACCTTCCGGACTTTATGATTCTGGATTTTCTGAAATCACAGCAAATGTGCAATTGCTATAAAACTTATGTGGTCTTTCCATCCTTTGTAACAGATTGTGTGAGTGAGTTAATGCAAATTCCCTTTATGGAAAGATTTATTTTTAATAAAGGAGATATTGGAGTGGTCACTGTCCAGCATTTCTGAGCGAGGGAACCATGTCTTTCAATGTTCTTCCATGCTGCAAATTCCCTGCCTGTGGAAGGCTCTCTGATATGCTGATTTTCTATTTGCAATGAGATTTTTGGTGAGAATATTCAAGTATGCACTTATTCTCCCGAAGCGTCTACCGTTACATGAACGGCACAACATTTCTTTACCTTCTTCCTTTAAGTCTGTCTTTGCAACTCCTTTTCTTAAAAACAAATCTTCTGATCCATCCTCCCTTATCTACCAGCCCTCTTCTTGATCATTTCCAAACTGGCTTTCACTCAGCAGAGGCTTCTATAACTAATGTTTTCATCCATCTTGTTGTTGTTGTTGTTGTTTAGTCATTTAGTCGTGTCCGACTCTTCGTGACCCCATGGACCAGGGCACACCAGGCACTCCTGTCTTCCACTGCCTCCCGCAGTTTGGTCAAATTCATGCTGGTAGCTTTGAGAACACTGTCCAACCATCTCGTCCTCTGACGTCCCCTTCTCCTTGTGCCCTCCATCTTTCCCAACATCAGGGTCTTTTCCAGGGAGTCTTTCTTCTCATGAGGTGGCCAAAGTATTGGAGCCTCAGCTTCACGATCTGTCCTTCCAGTGAGCACTCAGGGCTGATTTTCTTCAGAATGGATAGGTTTGATCTTCTTGCAATCCATGGGACTCTCAAGAGTCTCCTCCAGCACCATAATTCAAAAGCATTAATTCTTTGGCGATCAGCCTTCTTTATGGCCCAGCTCTCACTTCCATACATCACTACTGGGAAAACCATAGCTTTAACTCTACGGACCTTTGTTGGCAAGGTGATGTCTCTGCTTTTTAAGATGCTTTTCATCCATCCTAATCTTGCAGAAAAACCTAAGAATCAATTCTCTGTACTACTTCTTTTGAATCTTTCATTACCCTTTGATACAGTTGACTACTTTCTCTCCCCTCCTCTTTTCTTTAGTTCTTCTAGTTTTTCAGGTATACTATCGCCATGGTTTCCAGTCATACTATCAATCCTTTAAGGCTTATTTCAATAGTTCTTCATCTGTTCCACTTCCTGCAAAAATTCCTCAGGGATCAGTATTATGCTGCCTTCTACACTTTTAATATTTTCTCTCTTGGTTCCATTACACATTCTTTTGTTCTTCAGCACCAGCTTTGTGCCAATGAATTTTGGTTCTACTTCATTACATGATATTGCACTGCTTTCCTTGCCTCCATTTCGGGGCTGACATCAGCACCTAGCATCCTCGGCCAGCTGCCAAAACCCCAGTATCCAAGCAGGAAATGATGACATTTTGAATTTCCCACAATACCCTGGAGTTGCTGGCTTAAGTGCTGCCTTGCGGGATTATGGGAGCCTTAAAGGTTGGGGCACCATGGGAAATTAAAAATTGCAATTCATAGTTGGATCTTCACTGAGGTACAGGAGGGGGTTGGCAGAGGACACCACGGAGAAAGGGTGGTGGTTAAAAAGTAAAAACAGTGTAAAATAATTTAAAAGGAGGTGGGAGTACTATCACAATGACTAATGGTAAGGTAAATATTGTGGCAGCAGACAGCATAAAATTAACAATAATTCAAATGGGGTGTGTGCAGTGCGTCTTGCGATCAATTATGCAGGGTGGAGCTTACCTGGGCCCCCACAATATTCAAGTTGGCACCCCTGACAGATGCAAAATACATCACAGATCAGTTTTAAGCGGGTGCCTAAATGCCATAGGGTGGATGCCTGTCTGATGTTCATTGGGAGCACATCACAAAAGGCAGGTGCCACCACACTAAAGACCCTGTCCTGAGCAGACTTTGGATAACCCTCAAGAGAATATGGTGCGACCAAGAACCTCTCTCCCAAGGATCAAGGTGACCAGGGAACAGTACACAAAGGAAAGTGTTTTCATTAGGAGGCCCATGTTTCCAGCCCTGATTGAGTCTCCTCCTGTTTTCCCTTTTCTTCCTAATGTGCATAAGCCTGTGGGCATGACCTATTTTTCTTTCTTTCTTTCTTCTCATTTGCATACGGCACCTAGCAACCTTGATGTGGTTTTAAATAGTAGCATCGGCAATTCTGAACACTCAGCTCAGCTCTCGTATCACTTTGGTCTAGTGGTAAAAAGCTCTGCACCAAAAAGACCCAGCTCACTGATCAGATTAAACAAATGGAGCATCTTTGCTAGGGTTTCTTTTGCCTCCATGGTTCAGTGGCACTTTTTAAGTGGTATATTAGGGGGAGGATGCAGTTTCCATTTAAGAAATCGTGCACACCTCAGGTTTACCCTGTCAAATGATAATTGCACAGGTATCTGGTTTCAGCTGGCAGGCAACGGTTGCTCCTTTTTCATCTCTGAAGAATCTGGGTATGGGAAGGAAAGGGAAAATTCTAGGAATGTAGCCAGGTAACCTTTAATATCACCAGAGCCCCATTCCTTCTTTCTATACGGAGTGGCTTTTCTCACTATAAGTCTTGATAGGCCTGGATAGTGGATTCAGGAACTACAAGTTAACATCTTTTCACTAAATGATTATTGGCTTGTGGTAACACAGAAGAGGGTTTTTTCATTGGTGCCACCAATGTTGTGTAATGCTCCCCCAGGGTGGTGCTGTGGTCTAAACCACTGAGCCTCTTGGGCTTGGTGATCGGAAGGTTGGCGGTTCGAATCCCCACGACAGGGTGGCCTCCCGTCGCTCTGTCCCAGTTGCTGCAGTTTGAAAGTATGCCAGTGCAAGTAGATAAATAGGTACCACTGTGGCAGGAAAGTAAACGGCGTTTCTGTGCACTCTGGTTTCCGTCATGATGTCCCGTTGCACCAGAAGCAGTTTAGTCATGCTGGCCACATGATTCGGAAAGCTGTCTGTGGACAAACACCGGCTCCCTCTGCCTGAAAAGCGAGATGAGCAACGCAACCCCATAGTTGCCTTTGACTGGACTTAACCGTCCAGGGGTCTTTTACCTTTTTACCTTTAATGCTCCCCCATCATAAATGCAAGACAGCACATCAGTACTATTGACATGCTCCCATCTGTTGAGGTCATTCCCCCAATCTACTGACTTGAACCTCCCATTTCAACTGCTCTTTTAGCCATTTTAATTGTTCTGTTGACTTAATGGGCTTGTTTAATTGTACATTTTTATTGTGAACCATAATTGCTCGTGACTATACTTTTTTTATTGGGACACGGGTGGCACTGTGGGTTAAACCACAGAGCCTAGGACTTGCCGATCAGAAGGTCGTTGGTTCGAATCCCCTCGACAGGGTGAGCTCTCATTGCTCGGTCCCTGCTCCTGCCAACCTAACAGTTCGAAAGCACGTCAAAGTGCAAGTAGATAAATAGGTACCGCTCTAGTGTGGTGTAGTGGTTAAGAGCGGTAGTCTCGTAATCTGGGGAACAGGGTTCGCGTCTCCGCTCCTCCAGATGCAGCTGCTGGGTGACCTTGGGCTAGTCACACTTCTCTGAAGTCTCTCAGCCCCACTCACCTCACAGAGTGTTTGTTGTGGGGGAGGAAGGGAAAGGAGAATGTCACCACTTTGAGACTCCTTCGGGTAGTGATAAAGTGGGATATCAAATCCAAACTCTTCCATGTGCTGCTCTGGTTTGCCAGAAGCGGCTTCGTCATGCTGGCCACATGACCCGGAAGCTGTACGCCGGCTCCCTCGGCCAGTAAAGCAAGATGAGCGCCGCAACCCCAGAGTCGGCCACAACTGGACCTAATGGTCAGGGGTCCCCTTTACCCTATACTTTTTATAATCAGTTTCATATTTGTAAACTGCTTAGAAGCCACTTTGGCAATTAAGCATTATGTAATTTAAATTAATCATAGATTCTATACATTCAAATATGTATAGAAGTGGTACAGAGAACGTGTCTGTATGGGTGATATGCAAATATAATAAATAAGTGTCTTTGTTGTTCCTTGAATTTTACAAGCTAACAAAAAAAGCAAGTGATTGGCAGGTACACATGTAGCAAAAACTTGGAGCACAGCAGTAAATCGCCCAGCAAAGGGTAGAATAACTACCTCCTTCCCATCGGAAAGAGCAAATGCAGATGCAATTACTTTGCGCCTGTGACCATGATGGGAACAGAATTTTGCAGACCAGCAAATGCAAAACATTTGCTAACAACATCAGATGCTACATTATAAATTATCTAGACTTTCTATAATCTATGGCTTGGAGGCAATTAAATGAGGCAGACAAACATTTGGCCATAGTATTCCGATCTAAGGCTGTGCATGCACATGTTTTTACTTTGTGTGACTGTGAATAGAGAAAATTAAATTAAAATTAAATTAGATCTGACAGTAGCCTCATTTTGTTGGGAATAGAATCTCCAGCAGGGTCTGTGTGGTCCAGAAAGAAGAGATTTTAAGCATTTTCCAGAATTCCCTAATCCTGATTAGATGCTGCATGTCCTTAAAATTACTTCCACTTCCCGGAACTTCTAGGGGATCCTGTTTTATTTTCTTTCATATGTTTTCCTCTTTGAAGGGATACAGCATACCAAAAACAAAAGCAGTATCATGTGGGCAGTGCAGCCAATCAAAAATATGCCTCACAGCTCACTCCCTGCCCCCATTTGATACATAACATGGCGATAAAGGTAAAAAGGTAAAGGACCCCTGGACGGTTAAATCCAGTCAAAGGCAACTATGGGGTTGTGTCGCTCATCTTGCTTTCAGTCTGAGGGAGCCAGCATTTGTCCACAGCTTTCCAGGTCATGCGACCAGCATGACTAAACCGCTTCTGGAGCAACGGAATACCGAGACGGAAACCGGAGTGCACGGAAACACTGTTTACTTTCCTGCTGCAGCAGCAACTTTTTATCTACTTGCACTGGTGTGCTTTTGAACTGCCAGGTTGGCAGAAGCTGGGACAGAGCAGCGGGAGCTCACCCCATTACGGGGATTCGAACCGCCAACCTTCTGATCAGCAAACCCAAGAGGTTCAGTGGTTCGGACCACAGCGCCATCTGCATCCCTTCACATAGCAATAATGAAATATATGCAAAAAGAAACCAAAATTAGAGAGATCATGGCTCATTTGCAGATAAATGAGAGCCGGTCTGGTACAATGGAAACAGTGCTGTACTTGAGGTGGGGAAACCTGGGTTCATCAAGTGGCTTTGGACAGGTTACCATCTCAGACTCCATCGCAGGGTTGTTGTACTTATAAAATGGGATAATCCTCAACTGTGCCATTCTGTGACCTTTGGAAGACGTGTGTGAGAAGTAAATATTAAAATTAGGAAAAAGGAATCTGTATGGCAGGTAAGTCTCGCTCTGGCTTTGTTCAGAATGTGCAAAGGCAAGACATTGCTAGAGAGAGACAGAGAGAGAGAGAATATGAATGTAATGGAAACATTACATTTGTTCAGCCTGAGGTCCAGCTCCGAGGGCCTTCTGGCGGTTCCCTCACTGCGAGAAGTGAGGCTATAGGGAACCAGGCAGAGGGCCTTCTCGGTAGTGGCGCCTGCCCTGTGGAACGCCCTCCCATCAGATGTCAAGGAAATAAACAACTATCTGACTTTTAGAAGACACCTGAAGGCAGCCCTGTTTAGGGAAGTTTTTAATATTTGAAGTTTTAAAGCATTGTTGTTCTTGTTGTTGTTGTTAATATTCTGTTGGGAGCCACCCAGAGTGGCTGGGGAAATCCAGCCAGATGGATGGGGTATAAATAATAAATTATTATTATTAAATATTTGGAACATTTGCTTTCTTTACAGATACACTAGCAAAGCATCATGGACGCAAAGGGGCATTGTGATTTGTTACACAGACCACACATAAAATCCTCAGAGAGAGGTCCTGAATCCCTAAAACTCTTCACTTTTGGCCAACTCACAAATTTCTCTCTGCATCTGCCTTCAAAACCGCCAACTTGAACTTTCTGGCATACAGTCACCAAAGTACTTTTCTCAGACCCACCCGTCCCCCATATGAACTTCCATAGCCATTCATATTCTAGACTCTTATAATCAGGCATCTCTAGAAAGCAATATCAGATCCATTCGCAGAGCACACACTCATAACCTTTTCATATTACATGTTTCAGGTTAGCGATCAAATTGAATTTTGCATTTCTTTGTAAGGTTTAAAAGAGTATAGCTGTGTGTGTGCTGTTGTTTTAAAAAATCTTGACCGAATATGTTTTGCATTTATAACAGCAGCTTTAAATTTTCAACCAATTTTAAATTTCTACTCTATTTAACCGAGATGTTGTCAACAAAAACTGGGTTAAAAATACATTGCAACCTTCTGTGGTCCCTCAGGGCAGGCTGGGAAAGAATCACAGAAGGCAAGAAAAGCAGGGGCCATCACTTAAATAACCCCTGTCCTAAATGCTATAGTTTTGGTGCTGGGTCCTAGTTTTAATAATATGGAATTGTGTCATTTTCTCTTTTTTTACATCTGTTGAATGTTGCATCTTATGTCAACCTTGGAAAGATTTTTATTCTTGAAAGGTGGTATAAAAATGTATTGAATAATAAATGAAATAATATAATATACAGTAAATTTTGGGGCCACTTGGCTGTAGTTCAGGAAGCCTTATTGGTGGCTAACTGACACAGTCACTCATTCCACAGTTTCAAACATCCCACCCTTTTCAGAAAGCGTGGTCTCCCTCATGGAGAGCACGTGTTGCGGTGGGGTCTGCCGAGCCACCCCTCTGTTGCCAGGCAGGGTTCCTAAAGAGGGCTTAGGGCAACGATTGGATGGCTGGGTTGCTGGGGTAAAAGTTATGTTGCAATTTGGGTGGGAGGGGTAAAAGGTTTTAAATACTCTGCACGCAGCCTGGAGCTTTCTCTTTGCTGCGTGCAATGGATCACCCGCCCAACCGCCCTAAATTAAGGGGTTTTTTTGCATTGAGCTTGCTATGCCTGTCATGGGGTCATCTGCCGTTGGGGCGGGGGCCTGGTAGGAATTTTGTCCATTTGGCTGATTGGCTAGTGCCATTTGGATTTTGCCTACTGCGTAGCAAATCGTCACAACTTGTAAGGTTGCGGTTAGGCATTGGTTATAAATTGGTTGAAGGAGGAGTTAGGATAGGCTGGGCCTGCCCCTCCATGGTTGCTGCGGAAAGGGAATTCCGTTAAAGGAATCCAGGGGCTTGCCATCTTTTCGTCTGAATCCCTGGAATGGGGCTAGGGCCGGCAAGACTCGGGGAGCATGCGGGGAGAGGTGAGGGGCCTGTGACTCAGTTCCATTTTCTCCCCGACATTGTTTTCCCTTACTGGCTTTCAGTGGTGCCCGGAAGTCAGTTCTGTCCCCAGGCAGGGGGACAGATAGTCTTAACCAATGCCTAAACAACCACTCACACTTATGTATTTCAATAAGGTTGTGGCCAAAATTATGCCAAAAACCGTAAACAAAAATAATGTGTGTGATATGAGTTATTTGGGGGGTGGCTTGGGGACCTCGACACGCAATATACCATGCTTCCAAACAAGAGGGTCCCCCCCCCCGTTTTAGGCTCAATTTCTCTGCCCTCACTTCAACCTTTACTCCTCAAGGAACGCATATTCCACCACGAAACTGGATGCCACCACAATTTGATATGGATGCCGACAAGCTGGGAAAGCAACAGACTCCACCCAGATGCAACATTTCCTCTCAAAATACATACATTAAAACAGATTTTGATACTTAAAAAAAAAAGCTGAGAAGTGAACTGCAATTTGGTTTTTAGCAGATAGCTTCTCTCTGATCTGCACATTAGCCTGGGAGGAGTGGATCAGGCCAGTTTCATTTCTGAATTTACAGAGAATGAATTCCTCAGGCATCCCTAAAACTTAAGGGAGCCTCTCTGTAAGGTCTATTGAAATTAGAAAGACATACTTTCAAGAATATTTATTAAGGACTGGGCATAAAGAGAGAATAAGCTGGACGCAAGTAATCATGGAACACTAAGCTTTATTGCATGCGGTAGTGTCTGATGGGAGAGTTATAGGTTAATGTGACCTTGCTGTACTTTAAAGGAAATTGAACAATGCACAAGAGTAGAGCCAATTACTAAAGCTGTCATCCAAAATGTATTTGAAGTTTGTCCTCTAGATATACAGGACTTCCATTCCCATTTTTAAAAAACCAAAAAAAACCCCACCTTCCATGACTCTTTCTTACTAGTACAGCACTCATCTGTCACTTGCTAAGTCTTTGAAATATTCCAGACATGTCCCTGTTTTCTGTTTTGGCCTCCTCTCCATTACTTTCTACAAGCTGTTCTTTTTTAAATGATATACGATGGGGGTTTTTTTGGGTTTTTTTACCTTGATGAATAACCTGGGTGTTTCATAAGCAGACTTTCCTGAACTGTCGCATCTTTAAGGCTTCGAATTAGGCATTTACGATGCAACTTTAAATCGAATCATACGAGAATTCCCACTCAAATGTTAATAACAACCTTTGGCAGCAGAGATTATGTTGTTAAAAACACAAAATAACAGAGCTGAAGAGTTTACCAAAAAAAATATGTTGTTAAAAACACACACACACAAATAATAGAGCTAGAGAGTTTACAAATAATGAGAAGTTCATTTCTATTACTTCTGGCAATTCCAGATTTAATATAATGCATGAGCAAACACGAAGTCCTGATTCGGAGTTGATAAATGGACATAATCTGTTACAGATTTGTCACAGTGGATAAAATTAAGTACACTAGCTTTACATGAGTCATGTTGGTACCATCACATTTTGCATGGCCGTTGAGCTGAGGGCACATATAGGGCACATTCACAAGAGCAAGCTGGAGGATAAATCAGGGCAGATCCACAGGACCTGTTTCATTTATGTTGTTCTGGGGATTATAAACCATTTCAATTAAATAAGAATGTTAGATTACAAAGTTGTTATGATTACACCAGCACCACCATCAATTTTTTAATCTGTTTCACCAGGCTATTTCCTGAAATCTCAATGAATCCCTGGAAAGAGCTTATTTGAAATTGTAAATGTTTATTCTTCGTTCATGTATATTATTGTATGAAACCTCTGTTGCAATGTGACCCCAGCCCAAGAATACATAGACAAGAAAGTTAATGGCAACCCAGTAATTAGTTGGTGCATGGAAATAAGTGGTCCTTTCAAGTAGGTTTCAAATAGGTTTTTCCACCTGAAATTCATGTATTTTTCTGGTATGAACCTGGTTGCTGTAAGAATGAAAGAATATAGGTTTTCATGTAATAGACCATGTTTACAATCCAGGAACACAATCTAAGATCTTTGTTCAGACACATTACATACACTACATAATTATTTTTGCTTCCTTAGAGACAGATTTCTGTCTCACTGTCAGCCTACGAAATGAGCATATTAAGTAAGATCATTTAGGCTATGCTTGCTGTCCTGTACACCCTAAATACTGATTATCTAGATCCATTTCAATCTGATAACATTTAGTCTTGCATATACTGAACTTTAACAATATATAAATTGGGTTTGAATAAATATTTGTTGACCTCCATGCCTGTTCACTCCAACCCTGCTACTGTTTGGCAGATGGCATTCTAAGGGGCAAATCTTAGCAATTCTGTGGTGGCAGTGGAACATTAAGGAATAAAGAACTATAGTACATTTACTAGAAGGTATTGTTTGTAGGATCATAAGGACTCCCATTCCTTTGCATTTGGTGTTGCGGCAGTTGGAATGAGGAAAGCAAGGACCTAAACAAAATGGACGACCATGGGTGACCACCCAGCAGGCAAAATTCAAGTGCCCCAGCAAGGATTGAATCTGTCTAAGTGGTACCTTTCTAAGGGGAAGTAATCGGGAAACAACAGCCTTAAGGGCTGATAATTTCTCAATTGGCAAGCAAGATATTTGGGAGACCGTATCCAGTTGGATGCCCAAGTACGTCAGTGTTGTGGTAGGGCCTGTTAGAATTCCTGCTCCCTGATTGCAGTCATGGGATTTTTGTCCATCACATGACGGTGTGTTTTTTGACTCCACAAAGTGAGAAGTGATGGAGACAGGATGTTTGTGTTACTGTGTTCCATGAAGTGGGACTATTGTCCTTTGCTTTTTCTCTTTGCTGTTTGATGCTAGAGAGAGAGGGAGCCATGTTGCAGTGCTCTGTGTGTGTTTATATGTAAATAAAGTAGATTAGCCAAAATGCTGAGGTCTGTCACGCAAGCTGCAAAGACTCTGTGGATCCCTAAGTGTGCCAATGTCTGTTGGCATCAGTCGCTGTGATGTTTGGGCTGAAGAAAGCTTTCGAAGCTCCCGAATGATCGACCAGGAGGGAGGGAACATGCCAGTCGGGCATGTGTCTCTGCCAGGGTCCTACTGGAGTGTAGGACAAGCTGCTGACAGGGCCTTCAGTCTTCTCAGCTGCTAGTGGGACTCCCATTTCCTCAGACAGGGCTGCCAGTTCTTCTAAGAGGGTAGCGCATGCAGTGCTATTCCGGAGATCCTGGTATAGGCTGGTGCCATGTGGGTGGATGTGAGGAGGAAACAGAGCGAGGAGACTGAGGCTGCTAGATCCGTGGCGCAAGGCTGAAAGGGGCGATTCAGTGTCACACCAGGGTTTAATTGCCCTGGCCACACCCCAAGCTGCCAGATTGGCCACTCGCTGCCTGGCATAGCCGGGCCCCCTCAGCATGGCGCAGTGGGGGTGGGCCTGGCGGCAAGACCGCAGCCCACTCCCACTCGGAAGTGACTTACTATGGTGGCAATCTGTGCCAGGAGAAGAGGATGAGTGTAAATTCAAGAGTAGCCTTTATCTCAATCTGCTTAATGGATGTTCATGATTTATTTATTTTCCAAAAAACGAACAACCTATAAGTATAAGCCTACTATGATCATTTGCATTACCTCCAAAATTCATTTTAAGCAGTGTTTTTTTTTTTAAGAGACTTTAATTAAAACTGAGTCCAACATTCATTTACATTCTGCTTTAAAAACCTAAGATTTTTCATGGTGGTTGTTTTAATCCACCCCAACAGTAAGGGCTCCAGTTTACTGAAACTGAAATTGTTCGAAATCCTTGGATGCCAAGACTTAAGTTTGGGGCAAGTAGTCTTTGTTGAGAGAACCCCTTCAGAGATTTAACATGGAAAAACATTCAGCAAAGAAATGTGTCAATATATAGGCTGTAGACCCTATGACATATGCCCTTTCCAGACAATTCCAAAGTACTGTATTTCACTTTAAAATCACCTTCCAAAGTTTCCCACTTCCTCTAACATAGAAAAAGGCCATGTGTTTGGGAAGTTATAAAATGGTTTACTTACAAACTCTCCAAAGGTCAGATTCATGTGCTTTTCCACACAGCAGTCAGGAAAGTTGCAGTAAGTCATAGCTTAGTAACAAAATGGTAAACTGTTGATATAGGAAAATGCTATTTCAGACTCCATTATTGTCTAAAAAAAAAAAAAAAATTCTGGTTAAAGCCATGTGGCTGGAGAGAGCAGCTCAGAGCTCATCTCATCCTTAGTCTCATCACATGTAGATTAATAATAATAATAATAATAATAATAATAATAATAATAATAATAATTTATTTATACCACGCCCATCTGGCTGAGTTTTCCCAGCCACTCTGGGCGGCTCCCAATCAAGTGTTAAAAACAATACAGCATTAAATATTAAAAACTTCCCTAAACAGGGCTGCCTTCAGATGTCTTTTAAAGATAGGATAGCTGCTTATTTCCTTCACATCTGAAGGGAGGGCGTTCCACAGGGCGGGCGCCACTACCGAGAAGGCCCTCTGTCTGGTTCCCTGTAACCTCGCTTCACGCAATGAGGGAAGCACCAGAAGGCCCTCGGCGCTAGATCTCAGTGTCCGGGCAGAACGATGGGGGTGGAGACGCTCCTTCAGGTACAGTGGCGTAGCGTGGGTTGTCAGCACCCGGGGCAAGGCAAGTAATTTGCGCCCCCTAACCCGTGAATTTTAGCACTCGAGTGCGAGCGCGCCCCCCCCCCGATGTTGTGGCCCCCCTCCCCCCCCCCCGCTACACCCCTGGGGCTGGGGGCGAGTGAAGGAGCCAAGGACCCCCCCCCCCAAGGCTCAGCCGGAATTTATTAAATTTATTATTTGCGGAACACAGATTAATAGACCAGCGTTGCTTTCCTAGGAAGGGAGTTCCAACGTTTGGGAACAGCTCCGGTCTGCAGCCGCCAAGGAGTTTAACAAAAATCAATTTGTATTAGTTGTCATTGCAGAGTTAATTACACAACACATTTGTTCTTTATGATGAAGATCGTGGCGTCATTGTTAAGGTCCTGTTCTGTACAGCGCTGGGCTATTTTAGGTGCTGGGTAAGAAACTTACATTTATTTATTTTTTGCAATAAAAGCAAAGAGATCCGTTCTACCCCGAAACAGAAGGGGGGGAATATTTCAAATTTTACTCGTGAAGCTTCGGGACGCAATGATAAAATACAACATAAGCTGAAGAGACTATAAGGCAGCAGAGGTCAGATGACCATCTTTTGGGGGTTCTGCGAGTCAAGCTCTGGGCAGAGGATCGGACCACATGACCCTTTGGGAGCGGGGAACGGATGGACAAAAACGACACCCTGGAGGAGCCCGAACCCGTTTGGACTCCGCGGTCTTATTCTCTGGCAAATTCTGATATGAAGTCGATTGAAGCTGCTTCAGGGGGCACCGCATCTAAGGCTGGTTTCTTCCGGGACCGCTGGGCTCCTATAACTCCAGAATTGCTTCCAGTCTGTCTGTCCGGGTGTGAACAGCAAGAGAGACTCCACCCGCGTGGCCTTTTTGCCCGCAAACCAGACATGCCGCCCGCAAATTAAGCCTTGTTCTCTTCCACGCCAAGGCAACGCCCGGAGCTGCCTCCTTCCTCCCAGTTCGAGCCCCCCATCCTCGCCCTCCAGCCCCGCTTCGCCCCGAATGTCCCAGAGCCACCAGCTGGCCGGAGGCGGCGCAGGAAAATCCTCGCGCGCAGGAAAGAAGGAAGGAAGGGCGATTTTATTCCCGTCTGGAGGGGCCTCCTCAGAAATGTCAAGTGCAGCGGGAAGGAAGCACTAGCAGGGTGGGGAGGGAGGGGGGCTGGCATTAAGGGCTCCTGGGATTTCACAGACACCGTCCCCGGCTGGAGAATCCTCGCGGCTGCACAGAGAAAAATAGGCAGCCAAAAAAGTTCCTGGAGCGAGGCGCGGCTTGTTTGGAAAGCTGTGAGCGGGGCTGCTGGAGACCAGGAGAGGTCGCCCAGAAGGGGGGCGGGGCGGAGAGGGCGGGGGTCCCGAGTGTGCCAAGGATGCCAAGTGCAGCCTGCCCTCGAATCCCTCTCGCATTTTCTCCTCAAGGAGCTCCAGGGGGCAGCGCGTTAATCCCCACGACAACCCCGCGAGGTCAGCCAGGCTGAGAATTAGAGACCCAGCGGCGGCGGGGGGCGCACGCGCTAGGGCGCAAGGCTGGCGGTGGCGGCAGGGAGCCCGGCAGAGGAAGGAACTTATCCCTTCCCTCTGGACTCGCGCCCCCCCCAGATGTTGCGCCCGGTGCGGCCGGCACCCCTGGCACCCCCCACGCTACGCCACTGTTCAGGTATACAGGACCAAGGCCGTTTAGGGCTTTAAAGGTCAGCACCAACACTTTGAATTGTGCTCGGAAACATACTGGGAGCCAATGCAGATCTCTCAGGACCGGTGTTATGTGGTCTCGGCGGCCACTCCCGTCTAGCTGCTGCATTCTGGATTAATTCCAGTTTCCGGGTCACCTTCAAAGGTAGCCCCACGTAGAGCACATTGCAGTAGTCCAAGCGGGAGATAACCAGAGCATGCACCACTCTGGCAAGACAGTCTGCAGGCAGGTAGGGTCTTAGCCTGCGTACCAGGTGGAGCTGGTAGACAGCCGCCCTGGACACAGAATTAACCTGCGCCTCCATGGACAGCTGTGAGTCCAAAATGACTCCCAGGCTGCGCACCTGGTTACCAATTTACTGTCAAGCTGAGGGGAAATTATGTAGGCAAAACAAATGCCGTCTCCTGGCCTAGCACTGACTGAAGCAGCAAAACCTGGCAGGACATCTTATTCTATGGCATTAACCCCTTCATGCACTAATTAGACAGAAGAATTGTGGTTATACGAGGCTGGTTTATCGTACAGAAATGGTCACAAAATAAACTGCCCACTATTTGTAAAGGGAACCTTTGTATAGGCCAGACATGTCTAACTGGTCAATCGCAATCAACAACTTTTGCCAACCCCCCCCCCAACTCAACAACTCCTGGCAATGACAATAGGTAGATAACAGCCGGTCTTTTTATACTGTGAGTAGATCGCAGTCTCTTGGGCAGGGGTCACCAAACTTTTTCAGCAGGGAGCCAGTCCACTGTCCCTCAGACCTTGTGGGGGGCCGGACTATATTTGGGGGGGGAATGAACGAATTCCTGTGCCCCACAAGTAACCCAGAGATGCATTTTAAATAAAAGGGCACATTCTACTCATGTAAAAACACGCTGATTCCCGGAACGTCCACGGGCCAGATTTGGAAGGCGATTGGGCCAGATCCAGACCCTGGGCCTTAGTTTGCCTACCCATCCCATGCTCTTGGGAGTTGGATGTGCCTAGTATAGGCTAATGCTTTATTATCCTTTTGGAGCTGTGCTGTATCTTTGTACTTTTTCCCTTCCAGACTGTGAAACTTTATGGGCTATATTTTTTATTCTTTGTTTTCTTTCTTTTTGCTAGATTTTCAGGTTGTTTTTTTTTTAAAAAAAAACCCAAATTAAAAAAAATATTTAAATAAAACAAAAGATGCCTCTGTGTCTCCACCAATTTACCAGTAATCTTCCCAGTTTTATTTGAATTATGAGTAAACCTTCTACTTAAACAGGACAAAACAGACCTCTGAAACCTCTAGATCTGCCATACCTTGTGTAGATAATAGAAGCTTGCCTGGTCAGCAGTGGAGTTCTTTTCCTTTGTTAAATTTTCCAGCTTTAGTGCAACTTGAGCTTCACAGCTGTAGTTATCAGTGGCACCTAAACAAGTTCCATATTGTTTTCAGCACAGCTGTTGCACATGACCTGCTGGCTAAATCAATTTCAACTCAACATTAGCCCTAATGCAGAGTTTCAGTTGACTGCAAGGGATTTGAATGAAATTGCAATCTATTGTTTTCGCCCTTAAAGTCAGTGGCAGCACTTCCTTGTTTGTCTGCCAATACTGGGCTCAGTGTGGGGAGCTGTTCATTCCCGGGGGGCCGGTTAAGAGGTGTTCCATGTGGATGAAACGACCGAGAAGATTGAGATAATGGCAGTGGGAGAGAAGGAAGGTGGGAAAGCCAAGTTAGCAGGTGCACTGATGACTTAGTCGAGATAAATTGAAAGCAGTGAACTGGATTAAATCCACGGAACATTTTTAAAGCCAGAAGGGCCATTTAGAGGTGGATTGGAAGGCTGATTTGCAAGAAAGTTAGAGAATGTCCTGTAAGATCGTGCCGATATGGCCATATTAACTAGAAGGAAAATAGCTGGGCACATCCCTCTGGAGCCTTTCAAATTAAGATAACAAAGATTTATGAACATTATAAAAGAGGTAACTGCAACCGGCAAGATAAGGAGTGATTAAAGCGGTGGTGAGGATTTTGTCAGAAAGGTCAGGGAGAGGGCAAATTCTGGTTATCTTATAGGCAAGAAAAATATGCATTGAGAGTAAATCCGAGCTGATACAATTTATTTTAACCTTTGTGTGAAGAATATTCACTGTCCTCTGAAAAGGATATCGCGGCATGGAACATCTTCGCTCTCCCTGCACCTCCTACGTTTGCCACCAGAGCTAGGGGCTGCAAGAGATATCAGCAGCAGCTACCCAGTGAGTAAGTTCTGGCCTGTGTGGGACTAACATCTGGCTGCTTCAGTCAGTGCTAGGCCAGGAGACGGCATTTGTTGGAACGTCAGAGAACAATAACCTATATACACCCATGCCCAGCTGCAGTGGCGACTGTCTCATTGCCTGTTTAATTGGGTTTTTACAAATACTGTAAACCATTTTGAGGATTTCAGTTAAAAGTATAAATACTCGGAAGTAAATGAAATGAAAAAAGCAGCAGCGCCTTTAGAGTTGACTGTTTTTGCTTTCAACTCACAGCAAATCTCTTTAGGGCAAATATCTGAGCACATAAAAGAAACAGGTAGAGAAGAACACAAACCAAGGAGAACCAACCTGGTCACACTTGCCAGCACTGTTTGGCTATTCTAGTCCACTTCTTATGTGTACCAGTTCAGTTGTCAGTTCTTGGGATCATGATGGATAACTCAGAGAACATCAACTCAGTGTGAAGAGGTAGTGCAGGGGGTGGGGAGCAAATTCTGTGCTAAGGTTTACTAGAAATGGTATTGGGGGGGGAGAGATGACTAGGCCTTTTTGTTGTTAAAATGGCATTGTGTTATGCAACACGATGGTGCAACCATGTTTAGAATGCTATATAGAGTTCTAACTGCCCCATCTTGAAATGAATATTGTAGAACTGTAAAAGGTGCAAGAAAGGATAACCAAAATCAGTGGCAGAGGGCCTTCTCGGTAGTGGTACCCGCCTTGTGGAACGCCCTCCCACCACATGTCAAAGAGAAAAACAACTACCAGACTTTTAGAAGACATCTGAAGGCAGCCCTATTTAGGGAAACTTTTAATGTTTGACGGACTACTGTATTTTAATATTTTGTTGGAAGCCGCCCAGAGTGGCTAGGGAAACCCAGTCAGATGTGTGGGGTATAAATAGTAAAATTATCATTATGGAATGGGACGTCCCTATTGTCAATGGAGAAGTGTTGGAGGCTATTACAGCCTGGTAAAGGAGTAAGCATATACAAAACTGTTCAAACTGTCTGGGGCAATGAGTTATTTCGCCAAAACATGGCGATTGCTGAAATCCTGCAAAAACCATTCACCCAAAATATATGCTTTAAACAAGAATCACTTTATTTACACATACAGCCACCTACATAATCAGGCCAATAATCTGTGAGTTCCTTAAGATTCCAAAGGTGTTAGTATATCGATGGGCAGCGCTTCTATCATTACATGCCAGGAGCAGTTGAAAGCCATATGAATAAAAAGGTTTTAATTTTAAGAATTGTGTTTATGTAACTTAAGTGGCATTTCAGAGCCAGATTCACCCGAACCCTGTCTAGTCTGTGTGCTTTGGGAGCCAAAGCCAACCACATTGGTTTGGATGGGGGTTCGATCCCACCACAAGGAATACAGATAGAGCTTTAATCAGTCTGTCCTGAGCTGGAGACGTTTAGAAACTGAACCATGCCAAGAGCAGTGCATCATATCCGGAGTCTTCCATCTTATTTTCAAGTCAGGGCTTTTTCTCCTAAAGAAAACAACCAACTGTTTTATTTACATTGATTAAAAAAAAACCTTAAATTGTTGTTGGCAGCATGCGGAGCGATGGTTTCGTCTCCCTGAGTCTACTTCACTCCGAGTTCCTTCCCCTTGCTCTCTTTTCTCTTGCAGCCAAGAGAAATGGTTTCATTAGAGCAGAGATAGCTAACCTTTGGCCTTCCAGAGGTTGCCAAACTACAGCTCAGTCAGCATGGCCGGCGGTCACGGATGGTGGCAGATTTAGTTCACTAACATACGGAGGGCCACAGTTTGCCCCTTGCTGTGCCCCTTGTGTGTGGAGCTCACAAATATTCGTAGTGGGTTGAGGAGGAGCTGTGTGCATCTGCAAACATTATGCGGATGATACCCAGCTCTACCTCTCTTTCAAATCAGAACCAGTGAAGGTGGTGAAGTTCCTGTGTGAGTGTCTGGAGGCGGTTGGAGGATGGATGGCAGCTAACAGACTGAGGTTGAATCCTGACAAGACAGAAGTACTGTTTTGGGGGGACAGGAGGTGGGCAGGTGTGGAGGACTCCCTGGTCCTGAATGGGGTAACTGTGCTCCTGAAGGACCAGGTGTGCAACCTGGGAGTCATTCTGGACTCACAACTGTCCATGGAGGCGCAGGTCAATTCTGTGTTTACCAGCTCCATCTGGTACGCAGGCAGAGATCATATCTGCCCGCGGACTGCCTCGCCAGAGTGTTGCATGCTCTAGTTATCTCTCTCTTAGATTACTGTAATGCGCTGTATGTGGGGCTACCTTTGAAGGTGACCCGGAAACTACAACTAATCCAGAATGCGGCAGCTAGACTGGTGACTGGGAGCAGCTGATGAGACCTACTTTGGCTCCCAGTACGTTTCCGAGCACAATTCAATGTGTTGGTGTTGACCTTTAAAGCCCTAAATGGCCTTGGCCCAGTATACCTGAAGGAGCTTCTCCACCCCCATCGTTCTGCCCGGACACTGAGGTCCAGCACCAAGGACCTTCTGGCAGTTCCCTCACGGCAAGAAGCCAAGTTACAGGGAACCAGGCAGAGAGGCTTCTCAGCAGTGGCACCCACCCTGTGGAATGTCCTCCCACCAGATGTCAAAGAGAAGAACAACAGCCAGACTTTTAGAAGACATCTGAAGGCAGCCTTGTTTAGAGAGCTTTTAATGTTTAACAGACCACTGTATTTTAATACTTTATTGGAAGCCGCCCAGAGTGGCTGTGGAAAGCCAGCCAGATGGGCAGGGTATAAATAATAAAATTATTATTATTATTATTATTATTATTATTATTATTATTATTACACTGAGAAATGTGGTGGATAGGTTCAAATTGAATGTGGTCATAGAATTGTAGAGTTGGAAGGGACCACGATGGCTGGAACCCACAACCATGAGATTAAGAGTCGCATGCCAGACCCTCCAAGTGTTCCTATTTTCCAGGGATGTCCCTGATTTAGAGAAGCCATCTCAGTTTCTGATCTGATCCCAGAATGTCCCACTCTTCCTTAGGATTTTCACTGGAGAAATGTTGGAGGGCATGGAGTTACCCGACCCCTGAGCTGTCTGAAGGCAACCCTGTATAGGGAAGTTTTTTTAATGTTTAATGTTTTATTATGTCTTTATATGTGTTGGAAGCTGCCCAGAGTGGCTGGGGCAGCCCAGTAAGATGTGTGGGGTATAAATAGTAAATTTATCATTATGAAATGGGATGTCCCTATTTTCATCAGAGAAATATTAGAGGGCATGTCATGCTCTACTGACTGAGTTTGTTTGATACAAGTCCCCCGTCCCCCATGTACAAATTAGACCTGACATAAATTCTCAAAGTGATTCATTCATCGGCTCAGTGAATGGTTATATTACTCTTTGCTAATGGTCGAAGGTAACTCATCCATTGTGGAGTGAGTTGTCTGCAAATCCTTACGAATAAATCTTGAGGAGAAGAGCAGCAGAGACTTTTTAAAAACAGTTTTTGTTGATGCGCCTACAGTTTCTCTTCAGTCTCACCTAGAATTGCTCTAATCAGTCTGTAATCTGCCCTGCTGCGGTACATGCTATGTGATAAGTCTGACAACATGTTTAAGCTTATTTGTCTTTTTTTGGCTCGGGATCAGAGAGAAACTCTCCTGCCCCAGATCAGATTTACCATTTTGCAGATATTCTTGAAGAAAAACTAGGGCAAGAGCCAAGACCTATAGGCCACTGGAAATACATGTGAAGTAAAACGATGCACGGTGTATGCTAACAGTTGTTTCCTCTGATATGCCGAGTGTGCTGCAGTTTTGTTTTTTTAAAGTGCCCTTTGAAGCTGGCTTTGGGGTTATCACCTTTTCCTGGAAATTCCCCCTGCGCCTTTAACAAGGAGTGTGATAGGCAGAAATTAAACAGATGAAGCTTTCCCATCATTGCCTGACAATACCGGCAAAAACATGGCATGCCGAACCTTTAACTGCCATGCAGACGTTCATTTACTGATCACATTGAGAGCTCACATTTCCTCCAGGGAGGTCCAGATGGCGTACAGAGCGACAACCCCCACTCTGCATTGTGTCCTCACAACAACCCCATGGGGTAGGCCAGGCTACGTTAGTGTGAATGGCCAAGATTGCCCTGTGAGCTTCATGGCTGTGTGAGGTCTCTCCAGCCTTAGTCAGAGAATGTACTGTATTTAAAAAGGTAAAGGGACCCCTGATCATTAGGTCCAGTCTTGGCCGACTCTGGGGTTGCGGCGCTCATCTTGCTTTATTGGCCGAGGGAGCCGGCGTACAGCTTCCGGGTCATGTGGCCAGCATGACTAAGCCGCTTCTGGCGAACCAGAGCAGCGCATGGAAAAGCCGTTTACCTTCCCGCCAGAGCGGTACCTATTTATCTACTTGCACTTTGATGTGCTTTCGAACTGCTAGGTTGGCAGGAGCAGAGACCGAGCAACGGGAGCTCACTCTGTTGCGGGGATTCGAACCGCCAACCTTCTGACCGGCAAGTCCTAGGCTCTGTGGTTTAACCCACAACGCCACCCACGTCCCTTCTTTTACTTGAGTCTAATGTGCCATCAAATCTAATGTGCACTGCAATTTTCATGTTTTTTAAAGTAATTTTTATTAATTTTCCAATTATAATCCAATGATAACAATGCCAATTTAAAATACAATTACTAATATCAAACATTCGAATACTGAATTATATTATTTAGATAAGGTGGCCCCCCACATGCTAGAACTGATGATTTTCTTTATTTCTGCATTCCAAAATCTTATTGATTTCAACTGCATTCCAGTCATCATCATAATCCCTTATACAACAGCTGCAATATTTTTAACTTCTATTCGTATTGACACATTAAGTTATTTATGCAACTATAAGTGAGGCACTCAAACTGTATCCTTGTTTTTTCTGTGTGTGGCAATTATTCTGTCAGTGTTGTTTCACCCTGTCCTTGTAAAATGTTATGTCTGTGCGCACCTCAATTTTCAGAACCTTGAAACCCCCCAAAAGTATTTGCTAGTGAATGTAAATGTACCATTGAATCTAATGCACACCTTCATTTTCACAACGTAATTTGGCCATAAAAGCTGAACATTAGATCCAAGTAAATACGATGATCACTGCATTATGTTGGTGCCATGCAAGAGAACAAAAGCAGTGGGGTGACCCTGCTCTGATGCCCTCTCTAGTTTTGGCTAATCCATGCTTATCCTTGTTGTTCATTAAAAGGGATGGCCAAACGCTTGCATTTGATTTGTAGTTTCACCATGCCACCTGGGGCTACCATTCTGCGAAGCCAGCATAACTAACAGCATAAAAAGGCAGACATAATCTCATTCACAGCTGAAATCATGCTCTTTATTCACCTCATAGTGGTGAGGAGGATGGAAGTTCCCCCACAATATCTGCTTTATATACATTATTTACACAATGGGCTGCACGGGATTGGCTAATTCCGGAATTCTCCTGTAGGCCAATCAGGTTGTGGATTCACTTCTACCTGGAGCTGGATTGGGTGGCTCCTGTGGACCAATCATACTGCTGCATTGTTCTAGGACCAATCAGACTGCTGCATTCTGAATCCTATTGTTCTAGGACCAATCAAACTGCTGCATTTTGGATCCTATTGTTCTAGGACCAATCAGACTGCTGCATTTTGGATCCTATTCAACTCAGTACATAACAACAGCCTAAGCATACAGAAGGATACCTGGAACATAAATGTGCCTGGATTCAACCAGGATTGTGTGTGTGATTCATTGTCAGCTGTAGCCTGCAAGCGACAGAGCTATGCAAAGGAATCAGGAGAAATGTATTCTTCGCATACTCCTTAGTTCTGTTTCCGGAAAACTGCAGAGTGAATTCTCACCAAAAGGGACAAAATAAAATCCCATGAGCAGAAATGTGGCGTGTAAGAAAAAGAGCCAAGAGTTGCTAGAGTTAGGTAGTGTTTATAAAATGATGTAAAAGATAATTAGCAAATGCTATTTTGTCCCCAGAGGTTCAGTCTACACTTGCTTAATTATAAATATAATTTAAAATGAGGACTGCTTTTAGAGTGCCTATATTGGAACAAATTTCCTACAGGATTGCTAGATTCAATCTGTGCCATGGTCAGTTGCCACCCCCGTTTTTCCCTTCACAGATCTGCTAGATCTGTGGTTATACTCTGCTCATTGGCTGGGTGGACATCTTCATTCTGAAATCATTTCGGGGATTTCCAGACACAGCAATGCCTCAGCAGAAACACAAACAGACAAGGGCATCTAACCAATCTGGACCACAGGAATCCTTTATCACTTGATTTAAACTAGGGCAGACTGTGCCCGCCAGGTGTTTTTGACTACAGCTCCAGCCAGCAGGGCAGGGGTGGTGCTCTGGATCTGGCCTCCCGGGGCAGAGCAGGGATGGAAGAGATGAGGTTGAGGTTGTTCAGTTGCAGGGACTAACCCAATTCAGCACTCTTACTGGTGTGCCTCAAGCATCTCAACCTCACCACCAACCTGCCCAGCTCCCACACCATCCCTGGAAGCCAGGTTCATGGTGGTTCAGCTCCCCAGCCAACTGCTGTCCAAAACATCTGTAGGCCACCAGGTTGGCAAAGGTTGAACTAGTTAATATATACAGATGTATGAAGTTCTCTCCCCTTGCTCATTATAATGATTCCAGTGAGCAATCTTTGGTTAACGTAATTGCCATTTCTTGACTCGTCACGAATGCCTGCAGTGTTGCTATGCTGAGTCTATAAATTAACCAGAAAACCATGCTTAGACTTGCCAGAGATCAGCGTTTGGCCTGATTAGTTCATGTTTGTGATGTAGACTTTGTCCACATCTCGAACATCTATATGATAAAGACTACTGTAAGATTTTGTATTTAGCAACAGCTGGCAAGTTTCTCTGCAACACTTCTTTTAATGCATTGAAGCAGGGTTTGGAAATTTGTCCTAGACCGAGATTCATATCGTAAAGCTTGGCCAGCATGTATGCAAACACATCTGTGAGTCGTAGAAATTAGCCACGAACAAATGAGAGCTGGGATTCTGAGGGTTCATGTATGAGTACACACATGGTTCACAAATGATGCACTCTGCTTTCAAGTTTTAGATGTTAATACCTTTTAAATCGAGGTCTGAGATCACACTCTTATCATATGGTCCTTTTTGCCCTAAAACCACTGCTGTCAATAGCTTACTGTGGAAGACACTTGTGAATATCGTGGGGTGTTGGGATAGACTTAAATGGCATGAGAGGACATGTGCCACCAACTTTTTGTCACAGTCTTCCTTTGCTAATAGCACTCTGTAGATGGAGGCACCGAGGTAAATCTTCAAACCCTTTAAGCATGCATTTTTTAATAGAAAATTACCCAGGGTTAACAATCGGCTGAGTACTTCTTTGAGAAACAAAGAAAACAAATTCACAGCAAATGGAAGCATGTGATGAATTAGTAATCTCCTTAACCGTTGACTACAAAACATGATTTGCACAAAACATCACACCAAACCATGTCTTAGTATGACTGCATAAGCCTGCAAGTTCTGGAGGGGAGATCACAGCTGTTTTGATCCTCTTCTGGTCTTCCTGCATCAGTGCTGCCATAATCTAAGCCATGGTTTGGCTCAGTGCGTCATCCACTCTAAATAAACTATGAACTGTTCTTGGGCTGAGCTTTATATGATACGCTTATACAAGCCATGGATGAAGATTTGTGAAACTGAAATGTACTGGAAATACCTTCCTGTTCTCGGTCCCATCTAATGCATGTTTACTCAAAATTAAGCATCACTGATTTCAGTGGGGCAACTTCCCAAGTATACGTGCATAGGATTGCAGCCTTCATTTCCTTTTGTATCTTTCACATTCTGGGGCCATCAAAGCAGCAACTGTTTATTTTAGCAGACAGCTTTAATCCTGCCTGCTTTTCAAAGAAGTGGAGTATTCTAAGGGGAAAAGGGAATTTATTTTCTTAGGATTATAGTCAGGTCAGTAACAGCATAATACAGGTATTTGGGTTATCCCACCCCCACCCTAACTATATTAAACATCTATTGAGCACGTTCTTCAATTTAATTTAAATTAGGGTCTGTATCCTACTCCACATATAATTTTATTGCAGTGCTTCGTGAAAGAAATGTATACATGTCATTGAGAGAAAGAGTCTCTCATGAAGAATATCCCTTCTAGTGGATAACATTAGTATGATGTGCATTTAATTGTACACTTTTGCTTTGCTGCAAGAGACTTTCACCAAAGTACTAAGCCAAGCACGCTAAACAAATCGGTTTTATGTTTTGCTTGGCAGCATCAAGGCCAAAGTAATTAAGTTAAGTACTAATTGCAAGGAAGGGGCTTGGTGTTCCATGGCTTATCTGTGTATTTCTCACATTAATATTCTTCATATCAAACTTGCCAGCTGCAGCGCTTTACTATAAAGACAATGCCTGCCCCAAACAAACAATATGCATTATTAACCACTGGAAAGAGGTTGAGACTGTTCAAAGTGTGCACAGGTAGCTACTAGAAATTGCATTAGATGGTATCTTAATTTTCACAGTGTGACAGCACACATTAGATCCAGAAATTGGGTTTCCCATTTTGGTTTCTAAAGGGATGGTTTTTATTGTGATTATGTTACCAAACTGGCATGGAAACTGTGTCACTGTGGCTAGATCCCACACACAGTACTGGTAATGTCTAAGTAAAGAGGAACCATGTGGGTTGAGAGCATAGCACGACTTCTTCCCATTGCTTGTCCTAAGGGCACAGTGAGGTTAATATGAAAAGGAACCCTAGCAATCACCGAGTCAGAATCAGAAGAATCTATATTTGCATCAGCCACTAGCCATAGCAATAAAATAAAATAAAATGTACTGAAGATAGAGATGAAAACTTAACTATAGAAAATACTTTTTGGGTGTTACAAGTCTATGTTGTCGTTGTTTAGTTGTTTAGTCATGTCCGACTCTTTGTGACCCCATGGACCAGAGCACGCCAGGCACTCCTGTCTTCCACTGCCTCCCGCATTTTAGTCAAACTCATGCTGGTAGCTTTGAGAACACTATCCAGCCATCTCGTCCTCTGTCGTCCCCTTCTCCTTGTGCCCTCCATCTTTCCCAACATCAGGGTCTTTTCCAGGGAGCCTTCTCTTCTCATGAGGTAGCTAAAGTATTGGATCCTCAGCTTCAAGATCTGTCCTTCCAGTGAGCACTCAGGGCTGATTTCCTTCAGAATGGAGAAGTTTGATCTTCTTGCAGTCCAAGGGACTCTCAAGAGTCTCCTCCAGCACCATAATTCAAAAGCATCAATTCTTCGGCGATCAGCCTTCTTTATGGTCCAGGTCTATACACACACAAACATACACACCCAAGTATGAAGTAAACTCCATCATGCTGTCTTCTGATAGCTGACAGAACCAATTTCTAGCTTGTTTGTATATTTGTAGGCCCACCCAGTGCATAATTTTATTTATATGATAAAATTTTCACACCACTAAGAGCATTGCTTACACAACAATTATAAACAACTATTTAAAATATTTTTAAAAAATTAACACCACCAATAAACTAAAAACACACGTCTGCATTCTGCAGGTCTGGGTAGGCTTGTCTAAACAAAAATATCTTTAGCAGGCACCAAAAGGAGTAAGGCGAAGTCACCTGCCTGATGTCAGTACAGGTGTGAATTTCAAAACGGAGGGAGCTTTTATTACTGTAGCCAAATTCACCCCATCACTGCTTCCACATAGAAATAAGCGCAAAAGTAGGACATAAATTGCTGTACAATCATGCATGCTTGACTCCATGCAGTTTCATGTTTTTTGTTTGTTTGTTTGTTTTCATGCTTTCCATATAGCAGCAGCATTAACATCTGAAACCATCCTTAATAGGTTCATTTTCTCTTTTTCCTTCTTCAGCAAGTAAATGGAGATGATACCATTACTCAGCCATGGGCTCTGAACCACGGTACATTTGCCACGTTCCAATACTGCAGGATCTCCTCAAATCCTCGTTCTAATCCTTTCAAAGATTAGATCAATGCACTACATAATTAATTGCATACTCTCTTAAGGAATATAGTTCTCCATTAGTACAGCTTGTACAGAAGAATAAAAGCTTTGTTATCTTGGACCTGCCTTCTTTTGGATTGTTCCTTCCATACACCCTTGTATTTGTTTATTACTCCTTTATTGAGAGCTGGTGGTGTTCTTGACGTTGCCCAGGCCCAAAGGAAGACAGTTATAGCTTCATAACATTCTTCTTGTTTTATTTGATCAAGTTGCTTTTTAATGCAGTCATTACTTTATAGCATCAAAAGTGCGAGGGCATTTGTCCACTTTCCCCCTTTTTCTTTTTGCCAGTCAAACATTTGTTCCGCGTCTCCTTTCGTTAAACAACTGTTGCCTGTCCTGAGTTAGTCTCGGTCACCTCCCTGACGGACAGGACTCGCTCTGTTTCCCCTACTTGAGCAATTCCAGCCCACGCTGTTCCTGTACAGCATTTTGCTGGTACCTTAGATCTCCGTCTCACTCCAAATGACCTCATGCAACATCTGTAGTTGCACTGGATTAAAGGATATAGGAAACCTTACTTGAACTATGTTCTGGGGCACGAACCATTTTGAACCATACCCCACCTCCCCTGTTCTGCCTGCACAGACAAAGGCATAAAGTAGTGGTCAGGGAGGGGGGAAAGCATAGGTTCAGATAGTCCTCTTAATTCTACAGAATCCTACAAAGTGTCTGGCTGAATACTATGCAGAGCAGCAGTAATCTGGCATTGCTCAAAGTAAGAGTCTTCGGGGACCCAGGAAATTTAAAACACAGAGAAGCAGCATGGTTATACAGTGGTACCTCGGGATGTGAACAGGATCTGTTCCAGAGCCCCGTTTGCATCCCGAACAGAACATAAGATGCGATAGCGCGTCTGCGCGTGTCGCCACTTTTGTGCATGCGTGTGATGTCATTTTGACCGTCTGTGCATACGTGAGTGGCGAAACCCGGAAGTAATGCGCTCCATTACTTCCGGATCGCCATGGAGCGCAACCCAAAAGCGCTCAACCTGAAGCGTATTTATCCCAAGGTATGGCTGTATTATGGGACGCGGGTGGCGCTGTGGGTTAAACCACAGAGCCTAGGACTTGCTGATCAGAAGGTTGGCGGTTTGAATCCCCGCACTGGGGTGAGCTCCCGTTGCTCAGTCCCTGCTCCTGCCAACCTAGCAGTACGAAAGGACGCTAGTGCAAGTAGATAAATAGGTACCGCTCCGACGGGAAGGTAAACTGCATTTCCGTGCGCTGCTCTGGTTTGCCAGAAGCGGCTTAGTCATGCTGGCCTCATGACCCGGAAGCTGTACGCCGGCTCCCTCGGCCAATAAAGCGAGATGAGCACCGCAACCCCAGAGTCGGCCACAACTGGACCTAATAGTCAGGGGTCCCTTTACCTTTATATGACTGTATTTCAACAACTTTTGTACAGCCATCTCTTTAATTACTCACTTGATCGCCATAGGTGACCAGGAATTCCACCCCAGCAAGTGAACAGGCTGGGGAAGGAGTAACCGTTTCCTCCGTTCTCCCTTCACCAGCTTGTCCAACACAGTAATTCTGACATTCCCAGGGGAAAATTCAGTTGTGAAAGGCAGAAGTCGAGCAAAACATCACACCATTTGGGCATGCTGGTGCCCAGCTTTAATTGGTGAGATGGACTGATCGTAAGGATAAAGTTACGCATGTTTGCTAAAAGATCAACAATTTCACACTGTACGGGAATTATTCTACCCAAGTGTAACTGGTTCATCTCCAGCTCGCTCGTCTTTCCAGATCTTAGCTGCTGCCTCTGTTTTAGAAGAGGAGCCACAGTAGTGGTGGTGTGGAGGGCAAATCTCTCATTCTTGGTTCTTCTCAGTTTCTCAAGCTGCAGGGTGGGCAAAAATGCACTAAACTGGGATCCGGTCACTTAATACAATCTCACTCCCATGGGGGAGTGAGATTGGGGAGTGATATCTCTCCTCTTTGCTTTTGGGTTATTGAGATCTTGCTCTGACGAAAAGTATTCCGTCTTCTGAAAATCAATTGACATTATTATGGCAAAATGAAGGTACAGTGGGAAATGACAAAGGTGTACAGAGACCTATGCCTGTTTTGCCTATGACTCCAGGATGTCATAAGGGAGAGATGCTTACCTCTCTGGTTAAAAGAGTTTCAGTGGAGACAGCTACTCTTGAGTTTGGTGGCAGTGTGAAATCGGACACCCAGAGCAGTCAATGTGATTGTGACAAGCATGGCTCTAATGAGCTACAGGAAAGCATTTTCTAGCCATTGTTACAGCTTTTGTGCTGATGTCTATTTCTAGAAGAACAGAATACACTTATGTAAAGCCACAGTACGAAAGTATGGAGTATTGTATAAGAATACAGTGTATCCAAGGTTCCAAAATCAAATATCTGGATACAGCCTAGCATAAAGAATAGTCTGTCCCTGCCAGTAGTTCAGCCAGTAAATTGGTTTTGCTATCCATCTGTTTCATTTCCTACAGCTTCAGGTAGTCTGAAATAGTTTCAGATGCATAATTTTTATTGTCATAATCTGTCATAATTTTGACTTGATTATGTGCTTCCTAGAGATTGCCTTGTGTTCTGTCACTTACAATAAATTTTAAAAACCTTTAAACACTGTAGTTCATCAGCACACAACCAATTTGACAAAACTTATTTTCTTCCTTCCTATAGGTATGGTTTGATAGAGTTTACCAAACCTGAAGCTAATGCTGCAAAATGCTGGATCTATACTGATCTGGAAAACGCTATAAAAAGGCTATAAAAGAATAGCTTTCGTTGCAATTTCTCATTGGGACAGACCCAGGTACCAACATGCCAAAACTGATGTTGTGGGTAGGGAGCCTCTGACCTACTCTTTCCTGTTGTTGTTGTTGTTGTTGTTTAGTCGTGTCCGACTCTTCGTGACCCCATGGACCAGAGCACACCAGGCACTCCTGTCTTCCACTGCCTCCCGCAGTTTGGTCAAACTCATGCTGGTAGCTTTGAGAACACTATCCAACCATCTCGTCCTCTGTCGTCCCCTTCTCCTTGTGCCCTCCATCTTTCCCAACATCAGGGTCTTTTCCAGGGAGTCTTTCTTTTCATGAGGTGGCCAAAGTATTGGAGCCTCAGCTTCAGGAGCTGTCCTTCCAGTGAGCACTCAGGGCTGATTTCCTTAAGAATGGATAGGTTTGATCTTCTTGCAGTCCATGGGACTCTCAAGAGTCTCCTCCAGCACCATAATTCAAAAGCATTAATTCTTTGGCGATCAGCCTTCTTTATGGTCCAGCTCTCACTTCCATACATCACTACTGGGAAAACCATAGCTTTAACTATATGGACCTTTGTTGGCAAGGTACTCTTTCCTAGGGATGTGTTAAGGCATACAACAACAATAACAACAACATTTATCCCCCCAACATTTATCCCCTGGTTATAGTTGAGCAGGGGACGCGGGTGGCGCTGTGGGTAAAAGCCTCAGCTCCTAGGGCTTGCTGATCAAAAGGTCGGCAGTTCGAATCCCTGCGGCGGGGTGCGCTCCCGTTGCTCGGTCCCAGCGCCTGCCAACCTAGCAGTTCGAAAGCACCCCCGGGTGCAAGTAGATAAATAGGGACCGCTTACTAGCGGGAAGGTAAACGGCGTTTCCGTGTGCGGCTCTGGCTCGCCAGAGCAGCGATGTCACGCTGGCCACGTGACCCGGAAGTGTCTCCGGACAGCGCTGGCCCCCGGCCTCTAGAGTGAGATGGGCGCACAACCCTAGAGTCTGTCAAGACTGGCCCGTACGGGCAGGGGTACCTTTACCTTTACCTTTATAGTTGAGCATGCAAAACCTGAAGAATAAATTGATGCAAAAATATGCCACGGGCAAATACTAAAGAGTGGGAAAAGAGGGACACAGACTTAAGCAACCTAAATCCACAGATGAAGACATTGTCTGTGCCTCTCAAAAATACAGCCTGTTTTCTAGCCCCCTGGCACTGATAATAATATAAAGTACTTGTCCTATAGTGGGAGGCCTAAGGGTGTTGGACCAAAGTGGTAGTGAATGCCTGAACTCTCCAGGAAAAGCTCTTCATCTCAGCAAGAGAGCACAGTAGCTTGCCATCCCCCCCCCCCCCCCCCAGACAATGAAGAGATTGCAAACCTGTAATGGAAATATGGCTGTACATCCAGCAATTAAAATGAAGCATGACAGCCATGGCTCTCAGCTGCAAAACTTTGGGGGAAGGAGTGGATTCAGGGAACTGTTGCCACGTGGTAGATCATCTCTTCTTTCAAATCCTAAAATAAATGAATGGTACTTTTCTAAGCATTTGGGGTTTGTGTGTGTGTGTGTGTGTGTGTGTGTGTGTGTTGCTTTTTTTTAAAAAAAGAGAAAGAGTAGCTGGCCTGGCCAAATGCATCAGGCAGATGTGGCGGGAGAACCTACCTGAAATGCCAGCTGGATTTGTGCTAGCATTCTTGGAGAGTCTGAAGGCACGAATGGCTGCTTTGAATTTAATATCTGTTATTTCCTGATTGCACGGGCTTTGCTTACAGGGCATTGACTGTCCATTCTGCAGTGCCCACTTTGAAGACTCCTCCTCACAGCTCCCTTTAACGCCCCCACCTCCCGCTTCCTGAAAATGGATATTTCACTAAATAAAACCCAAATAATAAATTGTGTTCTTTCAACATTTTGGCTCCAGTGACCCAGCTCTTAACCAAAGACAGACAGCAATTCAGAGTAAAGCGTACAGTCAAATGGTTAACACATTTTAAGATACATTTTTTGGCAAAGATGGAAATTTGTGAAATAGTTTGATTTTATTTTACATTTTTTAGTTTAAATGAAGCTGCTGGTGTGTGGGGAGGGGGGCACTAGCATGACCCATACTACTAGTATTATAAAAGTTATTTACAACATGCCCTTTAATTATACTCTTAAAAACTAAATGGACAGCAGGCATTTGCCAACAAACTACACACATATACACATGTTTGAAGCCAATCTGTCAGCTTGTGTTTATTGAAGGGATAGCCATTAATCACATACTTTATATTTTATTTATTTGGCTGCTAACTCACTTAAGGTTTCTGTTAAGAGGCATGGAGAACCCAATATCTCTACATGGCTTTTCATATGGAATTGGGAACCAATTCCCCAAATGGAACAGTGGTCCACTTGGTATGCACATCTGAGCAAACTGCTAAAGGGGTTTGGTGTTGGAAATAGTTTCTCACATGCATTCTTGAGATGGTGACCTTCATTAGCCTCCAACATTTCTACAGGGCATTTCCTATCTCGAAGATCTTGGGGAAGGAGTGGGAAGCACAGAGACAGCCATTAGCCAGGAAATTACAAAATGCAACCTTTTTTCAGGGAACAGTTTTGTGTCAACATTGGCTATAGCCAGCCAAGCATGCAGGGAGCTGGTGTGAGTTTTGGCAGGATCCGGGCCTGAGTGAAATGGAACACTGCAGCATATCCAGAGCAAGAGACTCAGTCTGGAAACAGAGCTGCTTGCAGGCTAGGGTCTGTTTTGGTGAGAGGATCAGGGTTTAGGTAAAAGGTAAAGGACCCCTGGATGGTTAAGTCCAGTCAAAGGTGACTATGGGGTTGAGGCACTAATCTCGCTTTCAGGCCGAGGGAGCTGGCGTTTGTCCACAGACAGCTTTCCAGATCATGTGGCCAGCATGACTAAACCGCTTCTGGCGCAATGGGACACCGTGACAGAAACCAGAGCGCATAGAAACGCCATTTACTTTCCTGCCATAGCAGTACCTATTTATCTACTTGCACTGGCATGCTTTCGAACTGCTAGGTAGGCAGGAGCTGGGACAGAGCAACAGGAGCTCACCCCGTTGTGTAGATTCGAACCGCCAACCTTCTGATTGGCAAGCCCAAGAGACTCAGTGCTTTAGACCACAGCGCCACCCACATGAATACAATGGAATATACAAAAGGGTGCAAACAAGGAGCCTCCCATTGGAATCTTGAATGATCCAGAGCCTCCAAGTGTCCCTATTTTCCAGGGATTTAGAGAAGCCGTCCCAGTTTCTGATTTGATCCTAGAATGTCCCACTTTTCCTTAGGATGTCCCTATTTTCATTGAAGAAATGTTGGAGGGTGTGGAGTTATCCGACCCCCCGAGCCGTCTGAAAGCAATCCAGTGTAGGGAAGTTTTCTTAATGTTTAATTATGTTTTTATATCTGTTGGAATCTGCCCAGAGTGGCTGGGGCAACCCAGTCAGATGTGTGGGGTATAAATAGTAAAACAGTTAGGGCTAGAGGGGTCAGCTTGCAAGGGAGATGTATTGCACGCATGAGCATTGAGCCTCCCTCCCTAAGCCAGGCAGAAGCTTCCCGGGCTTTGGCAAGCAGGCGCCAGGCCTCTGACAGGTTGCTGGAGCCCTCCTGCCTCCTTCCCAAAGCTGGACGGGCTTTGGGAAGATGGCTGGAGGGCTCTTGGACCCATCAGAACATTGCATCATTGAACATCATTGAACATTGCATCAGAACATCCCTAAGCTGTGCTGTGGCTTCCCAGGCTTTGGAGGCCATTTAAGGATTTAGCATAGTCCCCCTAGTCCACTGACCACATGCCATGGGTGCAGACTGCCCTGAGCATTTCTTCTTCCTGCCCCACTCAGTCGCTAAAGGTCTCCCTGCCCCCCAGGCTCTGCTAATGAAGCAGAGAGAAGACACAGAGAGGGAGCAGTTACAGAGAAATCACACAGAACAACCAAAAGAAAGACAATCTAGGGCAGGAAGGGGAAAATGAAAGGAGGCAAGTCATTGCCAAAAGTCAGGGTCTTGTGGGGTTCAGCCAAGCTGTCCCTGTGTGAGGCAGGGTTGGTCTAGTTGGTGGGGTGGTCCCTCCCCCTGGAGATGCTGCAGAAGACTAGTATTGACTTTGTCTAATGCTGGCCAGAAGGAGGTGTCATTTTGAGGTGAGGAATGCCCTCCAGAAAACACTGGAAAAGTGCAAATTGGTCAAACAAAAATCTATACATATTTTTCGATAGTATGCAAGAACATTGTCCTGTCGAGATGTTATAAATTTCTTTGCACTTCGTGGTTATCAGAAGGAACCAGGTTCAAAGGCACTTGCATAACGATGTCAGCCAAAAACTGCTTCACTAATTTTCCCCAGAGCCATGCCTCGGCTCCAGTTCAGTCATTACATAAGCCGTTGGACAGCGCAAGGTGACACTGACATTTTCTGATGGCAGGCCAAATAGATATTTCACAAACTTACATGAGAAATTTGCATAGAACTTAAATTTTTTTTTAAAAAAAAGGAGGGGGGAAATGTGAGTTTGGAACATTTCTTGCAAAATCTAACCCAGAGACGATATACGCTCACTGTTCTCAAATCAGTACGTAGCATTCTATCAAAAAGGCAGTTGTTACTGAATAGGAACACATCAAACTTAAATTCTTGTCCTTAAAAATCTCCCAAAGTATTATGTTGCTCTATAATTTAGCATTTCCAGTCTTGGCAGACCAATATTCTCACTGAACAATGGATACTAATGTTAATAAAATGCACTGGGCGTCTGGGAACTTGCATGCTTGCAAATTGTAGTAGATGGCAGTTAACACAAAATTCAATGACTCTTCTACAATGTGCCTTATTGTTATACATTTTTAAGGAGCTTATTTCCTATCCCCAACAATGATTGATAAAAACCCGACCACTGGGAGATAGTTCTCCTGATCCAAAACAGATTAAAAAGTCTTTAGAAAAAGAAATGCGAAAAGTGAGGGGCAAAAAAACCTGTCCGATTAGGACTGAGCATGCTCAGTGGGCACTGAATGGAATGGGATGTCATAGAAGGGGGCATGGAACCCTGGGAAAAATGGAACCCTGAAAAGGAAAATCTGGAACCCTGAAAAGGAAAATCTGGAACCCTGAAAAGGAACACTGCACACAGTAACATTTTGTAAACATTCCCACTTCTCTATCCCAGTTTCTGAGCTCCTGAATGTGGCAGTCACTTAGGAATTACGTCTCTGTCAACGGAAGTTGCATTTTTGGCAGTTACTGCCAATGCCACCAGCTACTATTTCTAGGCATGCTTTAAAAAGAAAGTCACATACTCCATCAGCACACATGCAAAATGTGTTTCAAAAGTTCATGGAGCAATTTGAGAGGTTTTTCATGTTGCTTGCCTTACACACTGTGATATTATGATTCCCCCCCCCCCCGCATCAAAAATAATTGTGCATGCCTTTACTTTGCGTTGTTGTTCCTGAAACTGACAGAATCTCAGTAGCGGAAAAGTTTCTGGATATACTTTCAGAAAACGTATCCAGTAACAATGATGTCTTATTACAGATAGGTAGCCGTGTTGGTCTGCCATAGTCAATAGTCATACGTTTTCAGTGTATCTGAAGAAGTGTGCATGCACACGAAAGCTCATACCAAGAACTAACTTAGTTGGTCTTTAAGGTGCTACTGGAAGGGGGGGGGGATTTAATGATGTCTGATGTTATGCTATAACTACACAGCTTAAAGAATGAAATCATACAAATCGTTCCATTTCGTTATTTTTTTTTTCTTTCAGTAGGAGACCCAAAGGCCCAATATATTCACATTTAAGGGAGGGCGGACGTAAGTTCTCATACCCTACAACATTTATTTGATGAAAATAGGGACGTCCCATTCCATAATGATAATTTTTATTATTTACACCCCACACATCTTACTGGGTTGCCCCAGGCACTCTGGAAATCAGAAACTGGGGTGGCTTCTCTAAATCAGGTACATCCCTGGAAAATAGTGACGCTTGGAGGGTCTGAGTTCTTCCTTACCTATACCTTTTCTATCTTATCGTGATAAGTCTGCCGGCTGTTTACCCTTCCTGTGAAAGACTCTATGCAACATTGCTTGGATAGGCCCAGAGGGCTTGATCTGTGAAATCATCGAAAGGCTCCCACTGATTTCAGGGGACATTTGGATCAGGCATATTAAATACCGAACTCCAGCTGTTACTATATACACGAACACAAAACCACAGTGCTAAATTAACAGCTGAACATGGTTTGCAAATGTGATCTGCATTCTAAAGCCAAGTCTTCGTGAACTTTTAATATAAATCTACAATGTGAAAAAAAAGAAGTTTAACAATAAATCTACTATTACTATAAATGACTGGTGACATTTTTCATACTGATGGGACTTTTTGTTGTTGTTGCATTATCTCAACACCACATGTTCTTATTCACATGGTTGTTTAGAGAACTGAACAGTATTTATCTGATGGATTTGAGTGGTTTTCATAACAGATTCTTGAATATAACTTATTGCAATGGTGTGATACACTAACACTAAGAGATATATATTCAATCCTTAACCACCAAACACTCATCAAAGCCCTTTGAAAGTCTTTTTTTTAAAAAATACTCCAGAAATTTTCACACAGAATCCTGAAACTGAGCAGGGGAGAACATTCATCTCAGCAGGCCTGCTGAGTAGTCAAAATGGCACACAATGCTTGTGCAAAATTGTAAGCAGGTCAGGAGGGCTGCGAATGCCTGTGAGAAATTTACAGTGGAACACTGTCCTGTTTGAAAGTTGAAGAGGGAGAAAGAAGTCGTAAAAAAAAAGAGAAACCAACCACCATGCGGGAATCCTCTCAGAAATAAATCAATTACTGAACCCTCATCCGCACACACATTTCTCACTAGCTCCTCAAAACACTCACTAGCACAACAGCACAAAGAAAATGGCTGCCCAATTTGGTCTCTGGTGTGTCAGAGACACACCCTCCAAGTGTCCCTATTTTCTAGGGACGGTCCTGGAGTTATGAAAGCCATCCCGGCTTCTGATTTGATTCCAGAATGGCCCTATTTTCCCCACCAGTGGTGCCACTGCCATGCTCAAGGAGGGGGATGAGCTGGCACTTGTCCTGAGAGACTGTGGCAGTGGCAGCAGCAGTGGTGAGTGTGACGTTAACATATGAGAGTGCTGGAGGTGAAATAGTTAAACAGGTTACCCAATCAGGACCCAGGGGGTGGAGTCAGAGGGACTATAAAACCAGCTCTAGGAGGGGCGGAGGAGAGAATTCGTTGGGAGTTGGGTGGTTGGTTGGAGTGGGAGTGAATTGGGATAGAGTCTGTGGGTAGGTTGAGTTAGTGTAGCAAAATAAGCTGAGTCAGGAACAGTTAGGAGCTAGGAAGACAAGTAAATATCTGAGAGGTGGTTTAGTGAGTGAGAGCAGGTAGTGGAAGTTATAGTTCTGGATAGGCACCCCATGATTGTAATTGACCAATACTGTTTATGAAACCACACGCTTGTTAAACTTCAATAAATAAACAGAAGTTTATGTTCCAATTTAACCCTGACTGGACCCAGTATTGTACCAGGCAAGGCCTGGGTGGGGGAAGCGAGAAATAAAGTGGTGGCACAGGGATCAATAGACGGTGAAATGTCCGGGGACCCTGTGTGATCGCCACAATGGGCTGTGAGGGAGCATCCTGTTTCCTCTTCGTGGCCTCTCCATAGCCGCTGCTGCCGGCCTCCTCCTGTGGGCAGCTCGTAGCAGCTGCTGGCGAGCAGGCAAGGAGGAGGAAAGGCTGAGACCAAGTCCCACATGGTGTGCCAGCTCTTAGGGGCAGACAGAGGGCAGGGCCACCCTGGACAGGAAGAAAGGGGGAGCAGATCGGCGTGCAAGGAGTCTTGATTTTTTAAAAAGAATGCTTTGTGCGTCTACGTCTAATCTCGCCCATTTCTAAAAATTATTTATTGGGTTTTTTTCTTCTTTTTGTAAATCTAAGGTAAAGGTAAAGGACCCCTGATGGTTAAGTCCAGTTGTGGACAACTCTGGGGTAACAGCGCTCATCTCGCTTTACAGGCCGAGGGAGCCAGCATTTGTCCACAGACAGTTTTTCCGGGTCATGTGGCCAGCATGTCTAAGCTGCTTCTGGCACAACCGAACAACGAAACCAGAGCAGCGCACGGAAACGCCATTTACCTTCCCGCAAGAGTTCCCGCTGCGCTCCGAAGGCTTGTGGATAGCTGCCTGAAGCCTGGAAAGTGGGAGGGGTTGGTGCACACCGATCCCTCTTGCTCTCCAGGCTTCATTTCGCTGGAGAGGCGCTGCACAGTTTTCCCTCCAGCGAAGCGCCCCTTCGGTGAAGCGGGAGGAAAAATGGAAGGGGCTCACTTTCTCTTGCCGCTTCACTGAAGGGGCGCTGAGCAGAGAGGGGGAGAATTTTTTTTCCTGTTCTCCCCCTCCTATGGTCCTGTGCATCCTATGGTCCGGTGCATCCTATAGAGCGAAAAATACGGTATGTTGTAAATGTGCTTTAAATGTATCATGTGTATACAACCTGGGAGGTGCAGATTTCAATTTTAAAGCGTTTGCTTTTTCTCTTACTATTGCTTTTGGCATGGGGAAGTGAATAAAGCAGGCTAACTCACCAAATCCCAAACATAGCCCGAGTTCTTTAACTGAAAGAACAAGTGGAGCGAAGCTGTTTTCTATCATCCTTGGGCTTTAGCAGCAAGGCAAGAATACAGGGCTTCCCTGTTGGGTGTTTTCTACTACCAAAACAGAGGCTACCAGGAATTTGCAGGATGTGGGGAACCAATAAGCAAAAAAAGGGATTTGCAGTGGCACCTAAACCCCGAATTACCTGGGTGCTGCTTTAGAAAGGCCCTTTGAAACACTTCTCTTCTCTGGTGTGGCCTAGACAGCCTTGTCTAGTCCACACACACAGCTAGCACCCCAGTCATTGATAAATCATTGTTTCCCGGCACATTGACAAGTTTTTCCTAAGCATCCATGGCCAATTATTGAATCATGGGCCCTAAGCTGACTCCCCCACTGACAATGACCCATATGGAGTTCGCCTCCTGAACAGATGTTTTTGCTCTGTTGTTCGTATGGTCACTGACCCCATTTTAATGCATCATTCTTTCCCTCTCCGTTAAAGATTCAAATTCAGATAAAACTTCAGGGTGTTTTTTTTCTAAGGCAAACAGTAAATAAATGTCCCCTTGTCAAACCACTGAGAGCCTCGTTAGCTTCAAAGTTTATAGTGGAGAATGGAGAATGGAGACTAAAACTCGTTGCCTCCTTATTTATGTGCTTTGGTACACATTATTTCACATTATTGTTACATGGTGATGTCATCACGGCTGTTCCAGCTCTCCAGCCTTCCATTTCAAATTCAATGTAGCTGGAAAATAAAGAGCTATAAGGTTGGCAAGCTGTCCCAGCACATAGACACACACTGTTAGGAAAATAATAAAACAGATCCCAGGCACATGTAACTAAGTTCCACCTCATTCTTCGTCCCGTTTAGAACATAAGCATGCTCTCTCTCTCTCTTCCCACCCCCCCCCTGCAAAATTCTGCTGTCTGAATAGTTTTCTAATTTTCAGAAAGCAAAGTTGTCTATGCTGAAATCTGAACTTGCATTTCACCTTTCCCATTTGAGTTTCAAAAGCTGACACGTGACTTTGAAGGTTGCTTTCAAAACCAAAAAAAGAACTGGTTACACGAATGAAGTTTACGTAAAATATTAAACCTATGGTAAGTCTTCTATCAGATACCATTAAGTGTTCATTGCTATGTGTCCTGTTCAAAACTAGAGGTGGCGCCATTAGAGCCAGTGTGGTGTAGTGGTTAAGAGCGATAGACTCGTAATCTGGGGAACCGGGTTCGCGTCTCCGCTCCTCCACATGCAGCTGCTGGGTGACCTTAGGCCAGTCACACTTCTTTGAAGTCTCTCAGCCCCACTCACCTCACAGAGTGTTTGTTGTGGGGGAGGAAGGGAAAGGAGAATGTTAGCCGCTTTGAGACTCCTGAAGGGGAGTGAAAGGCAGGATATCAAATCCAAACTCTTCTTCTTCTTCTAGAAACAATAGACACATGGAGCAAATTTCATCAGAACTGCAGCACACAGGAAGGTGAGGTTTAACTCTTCGCTCCAGAGCTTCAGTTCCACTCCCTGCCCCCACCCCATAATCCTACCCCCAGTACTATTGCTAGCCCTAAACGCACAGTTCCCATTGGTGGAAATGAGAGCTTTCCCCCTTAGACTAACTGGTGTAGACAGGAAAGATTTTCGTGAGGATTGCTGCTGAGGAGGGAAATATCACCGTCTCCTACTGGTGGTAAGTTAGGAAATGGGGTCATGTTTCTTTCCCCTTCAATGTGCTCCTCTTTTGTGTAGGTAACAGACCACCACCCCTGCTTTATACATGGAAGGCAGCAAACATGTTCTTAACATATACACATATGCACAGTTATCCTGCTCATCTAGTTTGACCCTAAAGCGGCAGCACATTCGTCGGAATGAGGTTTTATTGCATGCAATTGGGTGTAGTTTGTTTTACACTGTTAGGTGGTTCACCATCAAACATGCTAAGTTGTCCCATTCAGAGCTCATCAGTATAATCATTTTATTACTGTCCATGACCAGTATCAAGGCAAAGCTCATCATTTTCATTGAACTTAGTAAAAGTAACTGCTGAGTCCCATTGTTTACCAGGGTCTTCACCAGCTCAACCTACAGCAGAGATCTGAACCACATTCTGGAATGTAAAATCTGGAGTGTGAACTCCTTTTATCCCAGTAGTTTTGCCAGTGTTTACTTAGGTCCTTCCCTCAGATATCCCTCTAGCCAAAGCCTACCTATTATTTATTTGAACTGGGAAAGCAAGCTACTGTTCCAGACTTTGTACATGTTGTATATGAGTTCTACCCTCAGGGTAGTTACTTTTTCCTCTTCCATCTCCAGCTAACCTGATTTTTTTCTGATGAGTCTCATTGGCAGCTACTGGAGGCATGCAAACCTTGGTGTTTACTTGCAGTGCCGGTCCAACACATTTTGCTGTCTGATGCAAACCCCAAATGCTTTCACCACCAAGTGCAAACACTGTAAAAGTCTTGTTACATCATTTATATGCCAATTCACACTTTCAGCTGGTTGTCACCATCACCATACTGCAATCTGAAGCAGATTGTTTCACCCTGAAGTGGCTGTAGCCACTACGCCTCCTAACTTCCTGTTTTTGAGCCTTAGCTGAGCCTAACTTCCTGTTGCGTAGCCACTACACTTCCTAATTTCCTG
>JAXCMG010000024.1:7513887-7536797 GCA_034642415.1 Podarcis siculus | reverse complement strand
AAGAAGAAGAAGAAGAAGAAGAAGAAGAAGAAGAAGAAGAAGAAGAAGAGAAAACTTGAAAAGGTAAGGAAACTTTGTGTCTCGGCTCTAGGACATAGCTCTCTACAGTACATAACAATCACGGAGATTCTTCAGCATTCCTCAAATGCAGTCCCAGCAATTGCTCACACATATCACACATTGGTTTATGTTTGCAGAACTCAGGACAGCTTGTGCCTAAGTGAGTTCTCCACACTGGTTCCAAAAGAGTGACCAATGGATTCCTTCACTTTTAGCTACATTATCCAAACACTCTTTTTCTTTCTTTCACTGCACTGAGAGTGACTCTGAAGCCAAACAGCTGGAAAACATGCAGTGTGTATATTACACTTCATACATTATTACTACCATCTCTGTTAACACATTGCATACTTTAACAAAATCCTTATTCAACTGACACTTGTTAGAGTCTGGGATCCAGTATGATCAATGGTCTACTACCAAGATCTGTAAATGGGAACTTAATGTCAAAAAGTGCTTTTGGAGACAAAATATTGGTATAATATTTAAAATACAGATTCAAGTGTTCCACTTTGGAGAAGTTAGTATTGTGGCATAACAATAACACACTCGAGAAAACTCAGTGTTTGCAGTGATTTCGTTGTTCCCGCAAGCAACAGAATAAATGCAAAGTGTAGCTTTGTCATTAACAGGGTTGCAAAAATTATGTAACCAAAAGAAACTGATTTTACTGCTGTTAACACTGAAATACCCTTGTAGATGATAGGAAAGACTGCTCCAAACCTCAGAAAATGGGCATTAAAATGGCAAACTCTTGTACTGAGGTTGCAACTCAGTTTGATTGTTTATTTCCGTGTTGTTGTTTTTCCATTTCCTTGTGAGCAACAAGTTGATACATATATATTCAACAAGATATATCCTACTAAACATAACACCTGAATTTGCATTCAGCTTGCATACTTTGGCCTGATGAATTTTGCACCCCTGATAAATCCATTCTCTCTTTACTTACCACAACCACGTACCATTTGTGTACACGTAAAGACAAAAAGGGACGCGGGTGGCGCTGTGGGTTAAACCACAGAGCCTAGGACTTGCTGATCAGAAAGTCAGCGGTTCAAATCCTCGTGATGGGGTGAGCTCCTGTTGCTCGGTCCCTGCTCCTGCCAACCTAGCAGTTCGAAAGCACATCAAAGTGCAAGTAGATAAATAGGCACCGCTCTGGCAGGAAGGTAAACGGCATTTCCATGCGCTGCTCTGGTTCACCAGAAGCAGCTTAGTCATGCTGGCCACATGACCCGGAAGCTGTACGCTGGCTCCCTCGGCCAATAAAGCGAGATGAGCACCGCAACCCCAGAGTCAGCCATGACTGGACCTAATGGTCAGGGGTCCCTTTACCTTTACCTAAAGACAAAAAGGAGAGAAAGCATGTCAGATTCTACAAAAAAATACAAAACAATGCCAAACATCCTGCCGGCACTTTAAATTAAAAATTAAACAACAGGAAACCCACAGAGAATCAAAGAGGGAAAGGGAAAGGATGGTGGTGGTATAAGACGTGTTATTAATTTGCACCCCTTCCTTTCCCCCACGACAAAATATTAGTTCTTTTGCTGGAGGTACGAATCAGCTCAGACTAGGGATGGAAGAGAAATTCAGTTCACTTTGCATTTTCATGCGAGTCTATCCAACCTGCACTTCCTGGGGGAAAAATGTGAACTGCAGCTATTCTGTGGAATTTGTACTTCTCCGAATTTTGTGATGCTATACTATTTCACCCTAGCCTGAAAATGAAGCATTTGCAGATTGACACCAGAGTTGTTCAGCTTCAGTTGAAGTGATATGCTAGATACCTGCTCCACTCAAATACTCTGGGCCCAAACACCCCAAGCTATAAAAATGAGGAGCGTGAGGGAAAAGGGAGTTTAGGAAATAAGTAGGAAGGGAATCATAGTACAGGAACTGAAGCTGCGTCGTAGGAAAATTGGAGCAAGGTGACCAGGGAACAATACATACAGATGTTGAAACAGTCCAACAGGGTCAGCCTAACAGACTGTGCCATCAAACAATGGTAGGATGGGACATGCCAATTACTGCATCAACACATCATCGCAAACCATGCTAGCATGCCAGTTGTACAGGATCTTCCAGGGAGCGGATAGCGCTGTGGTCTAAACCACTGAGCCTCTTGGGCTTGCCAGTCGGAAGGTCGGTGGTTTAAATCCCCACGACAGTGTGAGCTCCCATTGCTCTGTCCCAGCTCCTGCCAACCTAGCAGTTCGAAAGTATGCCAGTGCAAGTAGATAAATAGGTACCGCTGTGGTGGGAAGGTAAACGGCATTTCCGTGAGCTCTGGTTTCTGTCACGGTGTCCTGTTGTTCCAGAAGCAGTTCAGTCCTGCTGGACACATGACCCAGAAAGCTGTCTGCGGACAAATGCCAACTCCCTCGACCTGAAAGCGAGATGAGTACCACAACCCCATAGTTGCCTTTGACTGGACTTAACCATCCAGGGGTCCTTTACCTTTTCTTTTTTTTTTTACAGGATCTTCTACTGGTGTTCCACTGAGGTGTGAGAAACATTTAGCATCAGAATTTTAGCACCATGTTGCCTTTAAACAACTAGCCCTTATTGGTTTCAGAGGCAATGAAATTCTATTTGTACACCGATGAGAGCAAATAATTCATGATCTGTTGCTATTTCACACATTTGCAAAATTATTCAGATGCTGTATTACTCGAACCATTGTCACCTTGCCATGCAAGAAAGGATCTTGCCTGGTAGGGAAGGTTATATTTTGAAATGAAAACACTCAATTCAACATTTTCAGCTTCACTCCATGAGGTCAAGGAGTGCTGACATAATATCCCCAAAGTGCCCTGGGAAATAAAAACGGTGATGACAAGAGAATGGAAACAACTTGTAAGTCAGAAAGATAAAAGAATGGGAGGCTGTTTTATAGAAATCACTTCCAAGAGTTGGACATCTAATTAACACAAATTCGTTCTCATCCAGAACCTTTGAAATTTTCTGTTTCTGAAAAGAAAATATACTGATTTTTTTTGTTTTCTGTTTTATAATCCTTTAAATCGAAAACATATGAAAGAAGTTTATGCAATATCATGTGGAAACCATTATGTGCCTCTTTAGTTTTCAAGCTTATGAACCAAGTTCTGCACTACTTACATAAGTTGTAAGGGGGAGCTTTTCAAGAACAGAACTCCTCACAAAGCGAAATAAGCTGAACGCTATTAAATATTCTATTGTAAAATGTGGCAGTCTCTGAGCATGTGCTAGTACAGTGGAAGCACAGAGTTATTAATTCTTCACCCTTGTTTTAGCTCTAGAGTGTTCCAAACAGACCATCTATATATCTCAACTGAAAACGCATATTTTAATTCCTGTGGATTGAATTCCTGTACACAAATCCTGTACTCTGAATACATGATGCAAATTATGTATTCATTCAGAATTTGGGGGAGCATCAGATCACCAGCTATTTATTGATTTATTTCATCAGACGCATATACTGCTTGATTGTAAAAAACAAACAAACCTCAAAGTTGTTTTCCAAAAGAATAAAACAGTAAAATTGTTGGTAAAAACATCTGAAAAGAAGAATTTACAACATTCAAAAAATAAAATTGGTGTGAAACTGCAGAAAAAGATTAAAATACAAATCAACATTCTACGTATCTGGGTAGACTTGTCTAAACAAAAACGTTTTTAGCTGGTGTTGAAAATAGTACTTTGGGGTTCTAAAGTGTAGGGCTACCACAGTCTGCCCTACTGACCTTTCTGTGGGCTCTCCTTTGATGTTTTGCCTGGCTGCACTGTATCCTTGCATTACGTTAACTCCTTTTCTTTTCTTGGATGGTGAGAGAGATATATGGATGTGTTCCTGTCTGCAGAAATCTCTGCATCTGTAGAGCTGAAATGTATCCAGCTGTACAAAGGTACAAAGAGTCTGGACCTGTCAGGGAACTGCCATCAGCTCAGAGGCGAGAGATGGAAGGGCAGTTGTGTTATAGGGAGCCTCCGAAAATCTTGCGAAGCAGTTCCTCTTCCAGCGAAGAGGAAAGCCCCACCTCCAGTGGAGAAGAGGTGCAGGGACCAGAGGATGCTAGGGAGAGCCTTAACACTGCGTCTGAGCAAACCGGAGAGGCGGGGAGCACACCCTTGCCATCGCCATCCTGCGCAGTAGTCTGAGGTGCAGGGAGGGGCGGAAAAGGCTGGGGGTGACGCGGCTTTTATGCTGGGGGAGGTACAAAAACCGACCAATCCCAGATTCTGCTAGCGATTGAGCCAGACATGAACTTACGACACTGGAATACACTCAGAGTCGAGAGTGGATTTCATGCTCTTTATTCAGCTCATAATGGTGAGGAGGAATGAAAGTCCCCTCAAAGTATCTGCTTTATATACATTATTTACACAATGGGCTGCACGTGATTGGCTAATTCCGGAATTCTCCTGTAGGCCAATCAGGTTGTGGATTCACTTCCATCTGGAGTTGGATTGGTGGCTCCTGCAGACCAATCATACTGCTGCATTGTTCTAGGACCAATCAGACTGCTGCATTTTGGATCCTATTCAACTCAGTACATAACAGGCACTCTTCACTGTAAATAGTTTGCACCGAGAATAAAGCCTGTAAAAGACAGGTCAGAGTCTTGCCTGGTTACTCTTGAGCAACCACATCAGCATCTGACAGGACCCTCCAAGTTTCCCTATTTTCCAGGGACAGTCACGATTCATCGGAGAAATATTGGCAGGTATGGAATAAGACGTCCCTATTTTCATTGGAGAAATGCAGGCGCGTGCTGATGCTGGGCACCCATAGTGTGTGGCCCAAGTCAGTGCCCATGGAGAGTCGTATCTGTCATTCTGCCAGCCTTTACTTTTGGTCTGCCCATCACTGGAGATCAGAGAGGGCAGAGTCCAATCTTTTTGTGCCAGTCCTCTGTTGTTGTTCTTGTTTAGTCGTTTAATCGTGTCCGACTCTTCGTGACCCCATGGACCAGAGCACGCCAGGCACTTCTGTCTTCCACTGCCTCCCGCAGTTTGGTCAAACTCATGCTGGTAGCTTCGAGAACACTGTCCAACCATCTCGTCTTCTGTCGTCCCCTTCTCCTTGTGCCCTCAATCTTTCCCAACATCAGGGTCTTTTCCAGGGAGTCTTCTCTTCTCATGCGGTGGCCAAAGTATTGGAGCCTCAGCTTCAGGATCTGTCCTTCCAGTGAGCACTCAGGGCTGATTTCCTTAAGAATGGATAGGTTTGTTCTTCTTGCAGTCCATGGGACTCTCAAGAGTCTCCTACAGCACCATAATTCAAAAGCATCAATTCTTCGGTGATCAGCCTTCTTTATGGTCCAGCTCTCACTTCCAAACATCACTACTGGGATAACCATAGCTTTTACTATACGGACCTTTGTTGGCAAGGTGATGTCTCTACTTTTTAAGATGCTGTCTAGGTTTCTCATTGCTTTTCTCCCAAGAAGCAGGCGTCTTTTTATTTCGTGGCTGCTGTCACCATCTGCAGTGATCATGGAGCCCAAGAAAGTAAAATCTCTCACTGCCTCCATTTCTTTCCCTTCTATTTGCCAGGAGGAGATGGGACCAGTGGCCATGATCTTCGTTTTTTTGATGTTGAGCTTCAGACCACATTTTACGCTCTCCTCTTTCACCCTCAATAAAAGGTTCTTTAATTCCTCCTCACTTTCTGCCATCAAGGTTGTGTCATCTGCATATCTCAGGTTGTTGATATTTCAGTCCTCTAAATATTGTTTTTGGAAGACTAAAACTAGGAGGAGCTTGTGGACTTCATTAAGGCCTCCCTACCCTCTTTTGAGCTGTGTGTGCATATCTCAAGAATAGGGAATATCATTAGAAGCAACCTCTGTCCTTAAAATATTTTGGATTAAATAAAAGTTGTCTAGAAAGATAGGAAAAACACTTCAGCCTGCTCTTCATTTGATCATGCTTGGACCCTTCTTAAACCCATTAACAAAGGAGTGGTGATGGAATCATATGAGTTGAACGGGAGCAGGATCAGAAGAACCTACTTTTTATGACGAAAAGTATATAGATAGAAAGTTTCAGTGTCATTTCCAAGAAATAAGCAAAAATAAGAAATTATGCATTATTGGCCAAATCATGGTTGCTTTTATTTTGCTCCATATCATCTGGAGTTAATGAAACATTACAGAGGATGTCTGTATTCTCATATGAACACAGTATCTTATATTGCAGCACTGTGCATTTAGGGTTTTATGACATTAAAAAAGAGAGAGAGAGCACATAAAAGGACTGGTAGATAAAATCATGCCATATAGTCAATGGCTCAATTTCCTGTAGATAGTTCTGGCCATGGCATATTAAATTAATACTAAGCCCCAAAGATGCTGATACAAGCTTAAGGAGGGCAGATCCATGAAGAGAGGGGATTTGAACAGAAAGAAAGGGTAACACTGGTCCATTCAAGGACTTGTGATGAAAGCCAAAAACCCCAGTTGGTGTGCTGGTCCCAGGGGAAAGGTTACCGTTGGCGTAGTCAAAGTCTGGTCCTGGGTCACTGGTCTGGAAACAGTTCACAAGGAGCGAGGCGAGGTCCGAAGCAGGAAGCCGGGCGGGGACAGGAACACTGGAAGGTCAGGTCTGGGTCCGGGCAAGAGCAGGTACTCAACGACGTTGCTCCCGCAACCTGGGACCGGGCTGACTGGCCTTTATCTTCTCTGAGGCCAGGGGCGGTCCCGGCCCCCAGGAGACCCGCCTCTCCTGGCCTTAAGGCGAGCACTCCTCCTGGGAGAAACCAGTTCCCTTTGCCTCTCTGCCCTGAGCCTCTGCAGTTCAGGAGAGGCTGAAGGGTTACTGGACCCAGGGGGAGACTCACCTGTAGGCAGTGAGTCCTCAACCACCTCCGGAACCAGAGTGGATTCACCTGGTGCCTGCTCCTGAGGATCCAGCACAGGTGCAGGCGCTTCAGAATCAAGGCCCTGCCCCAGTTCAGCCGGCCCTGGAGGCGGGGACTCCTGTGCAGGCTGGGATTCCTCCGGTTCCGCCTCTGAATCAGATTCCCAGGCCATCACAGTTGGGCATTGGGGCAATCCTTTGTTTTGGATGGAGGGAAGGTTGTAGTCTCTGCCTGCCCTTCCAAATGCTTGGGTATCCCGTTAAAGGGATCTGGGGGGAATGGCCAGGGCCGAGTGCCCAGGCGGGGCCAGGGCCAAAGGCACTCCCCCAGGCAGCGGTCCCTGTGGGGTTCACCCTATTTGATGTAGGTCTTAAGAACCCCTGCCTGGATTAACCACACGTCACTTCCAGCAGGCGGGCTGGAAGTATTTAGATTGCGCCATGCCCAAGGGAGAAAATACTCCCTCAATAAGAGAATGGCAAATAAGATTTTGTGAATACAGTGGTACCTCGGGTTACATACGCTTCAGGTTACATACGCTTCAGGTTACAGACTCCGCTAACCCAGAAATAGTACCTTGGGTTAAGAACTTTGCTTCAGGATGAGAACAGAAATCGTGCTCCGGTGGTGTGGCAGCAGCGGGAGGCCCCATGAGCTAAAGTGGTGCTTCAGGTTAAGGACAGTTTCAGGTTAAGAACAGACCTCCGGAACAAGTTAAGTACTTAACCCGAGGTACCACTGTATATAGAATCAGCAAGACTTACAGCAGTGGTAAGAGGCCAATCAGATCAAAAACTGATAGAGGAGTGGACATGCGTGAAGGAATACATCAAAAAAACATTGTTCTTGTATTAATATATCAATATGCAATGAATGAAACTTATAGAGTAAAAGATTAAGAGAAATGGGTATAAAATGAGATAGTCAAAAATAATATTGATAACACAGCAAAAAGAAACAAAGGAAGCCACATATAGGTGGAGGGAAGTCAAAAATTATGTCTGTATGTTTGTTTTCTTTTTTGTAATCTAATTTTGAGAGGTGTGTGTATCTATGTATAATAAGTTTGTTTATTGTTCTGATTTGTGTTTGTAAGTATTGCATTTATCAATAAAAGTTTTTTTTTTAAAAAAAAAAAGATTATGCCATGCCCAAGCCAAACTTCTTTCATTTGTATTCAATAAAGTTGTGGCCTGTTTTGACCCAAAACTAGTCTTATTTATATGGGGTATGGGAAGCCTGGTCCTGCAAACCAGAAACCCCTAATCCTGATATCCCGATATCCTAATCTTAATCCAGCCGTGTTTGGCACAGTTTTAGTCAAATCTTCAGTCAAAAGTAATGCTTACTTTTACCAATTTCTGGAATTACGGGTAACTTGCACCCACAGACTCTGGTGCGCCAAAGCTGCAACCATATTAAAACAAGCAGTTGTGCAAAAGTGCCTGATGTTAAGGAAAATGTGCTAAAGGGAATCCTGTTTTGCACTGACAGAATAATGCAGGTTAACTTGGCGGGGAGTGGAAGTATCCTGAAAAAATCTGCTGTAGTTGGACTGTCTTGATTATCAATAAATGTTCTTAAATTTTGTATATACATATTACCCAAAAAACCCCACAAAAAATGAAATATTCTTGGCCGATGCACATAAACTTCAAGAGGAGAGGGGTTTGGTTGAAATAACAAGCTTGCATTATCAGTTCACGCTCGTTCTCCGTTCCTTCAAGTAAATGTACAGAAATCTTGGAAAATATGAAAGCATGGTGTACAAAACTACATACAAAAAACCCAGAAAGCATCTAATGATGAACAAAAAAGGGAGAAGTGCTTCTTAGAGATATTGGAAAGAATAGTCATTTATTGTTATATTAGCCCAATCCGTTTTAAAGCCTTGCTTACAATAGGGCTGCCATATTTCAAAAAGGTTAAAAAATGACACCCTGAAAGTTTAGAAAGACCTCAAAATTGTTGAGCTTTTTTCTTACAAAAACATCAAAAGAACCATGTGATTTATTTGACTGACTTGCCTAAGATCCAGGACAAAGCGCTGTCTTTCAGAAATTCCCTCCGGGCGTCAATTCCGCCTTTGAAATCCCAGTAATGTCCGGGAAAATCCGGACGTATGGCAGCCCTAGCTTACAGGGCAAAGCAAGCATTTCTTCCTGTTTTAATTGTTTACAAAATTGTACGTGCAAACAATGCACAAAACCTCCTGTTTATGGTGACAGCTGGTGCGTATTGCGTAAAGAGGTGAGAAATTGCTGTTACAGGGTCAGGTGGGGTAGGCATCTAGTTCATCCACATTTTATTAAACCTGGTCAGATGGGATGAGAAGCCTTCATAATATAAAATCAATTTGTGGTGGCAACAAGCCCAATTTACCACAATCACCACCTCTTAGAATAAAATTCCGCTTTCTTCAAGGGAGACGGCAGCAGAAAGTAGTCACCAAAATATTTTTAATGTTTACTTGATCTAGGAGTCATGCATTCATGACCAAGAGTGACTGGATCTGTCTATTGTGTGCTTCCTCTGTCATCCTTGGGTTTCAGACATTTCCCTGTGCTCAGTTGGGACTGAAGGAAGAGGGAGGTGGAACAGAGATAAAGTTAGAAGGTAATGTGTGCTTGTGGCGAGATTATGTCAGCCCACACGATGTAAACACCCTGACTTGGGAGTTACAGAAACAAGCTGTGCTATCGAAATTGCTTTTTCAGTAACATGTCTGTGCAAAGAGATCAATGCTTGCGTTTGTTTAAAAACACGATCTTAAGTAGAAAAAAGGTTTCTCTTTTTAAGATGAATGTTGCATCTGTTATCTATACTATCTGCTTTTCTTTTAAATAATTGCCACTTGAAATCTAGTTCAAGGTTATTTGGATTTCGTACATATCAATAGGGTGATTGGCCACCGATGGCTTCACGGTTTGGATTTTGCTAATTGATCTGTCTTGGCGCTTCGTAATACCACCATTCTTACATAAGGTTATACAAACGTCCAGAGTTAAGACAAAGCCACTAATTTGCATTTAATTTTGTTTAAAATGGCAGCACTGCCAAAACAGCGTGCTGTTATAACAGAGTCAACATGTGTGGTCATTGTTTAAGAAATATTGCTCCTTCTGTGAAAAGTTATACATTGAAAAGAGTACTTTTCATCATCTGCAGGGTCCCTTTTCCAGTTACACATTAGCACCCATGGGATGAAGACAGATGCAACAAAGCAGAAGAAATCACAGCTTGTTCACCACACCAATACGCACGAACATACCCAATGTGTGCTAGGCTTCATAATTTAAATGGCAGATCCACACACAAGCAAGTTGAGCGCTGATTCAGCCAAGGAGTTCCAGACTGAATAAACCTATAGTGGCATTGCCAGTTCCCAAATAAATGCAGGCATTTTCAGGGCACTCCATTCTTCAAACAGCTCCTGTCCTCCACGTGGTCATGCTCAATTGGGAACAGGAAAGAGCATCATAGCTTCATTGCCTTTGCAATTAAATTTGCCCATCTTGACTAGTATTTTAAAGTTTGGCCAGCTTAACTTTTTAAACAAAGCAAACCGTGTCTATCTTGGCTGCAAAAGAAGGAAGAGGCATGCTTGGATTAGTTGTTTGCCCTTAGATGGCCAAAGTCACCTCCTTCCACTATTTATTCCTGCTTTGATGCCATTCCTCAAGAAACTGAATATCCTAAAGGAGTTTCTTAATTCCTGATGGTCTTTTCCATGGAGCAGGCAATGTCTTTATTCAGTCTAATTAATTGCTTTGAGAAGCAAAGCCATGTGCATGAAAAGAATGGAGGAAGCCTCCAGGTGTATAGAAATATGTTTATTCCAAATATAAATCCTTCTAAGTCTTTGGTCTCCAACTCTGTTGCAAAATAGAGTCCATTCCAAAAGCTTTTGAATGTCAGTTTTATTTGGAGGTTTATCAAAGCACCAACATCCTTATCATATTTCAGAGGGCCTTATTTTTTCAAACATAAAAATACGGAAGTCAAACGGAATCTGTTCCGGAAGTCCGTTCGACTTCCAAAACATTCGGAAATCAAGGCACGGCTTCCGATTGGCTGCAGGAAGCTCCTGCAGCCAATCGGAAGCCGCGTAAGCCGCGTTGGACGTTTGGGTTCCAAAGAACGTTTGCAAACCGGAACACTCACTTCTGGGGCAGCGGCATTCGGGAGCCAAAACGTTTGAGTCGCAAGGCGTTCGTCAACCAAGGTACGACTGTAATAGATATATTTTCTAAATTATTTTTACTGCTATAATTCTGACACTTGAACCAAGGGCTGCTTTGTGATACATATCTCAGAAACTGAACTGATTCTGGGGCAATATTCATAAATTATTATATACTGAAGCCAGGAATGAGTGTTGGGCCCAAGACTCTTTCCTCGCTCCTCCTCGTCCCAAACACACTGATTTTGATGTGAAGATTTCCTGTGTTCTCAGCCACAGCTTCTTTTAGTAGCCTGTTTTACTATTTCATTTTTTGAGAGTGATTGATCGTTAATTTGTCACTATTCAATTCATCGATAATTTGCATCTTGACAAATGCATTAGCAACATATTTGCTATTTCATTCCTTCATTGGAATTAGTTTTCCACTAGCTGGATAACAAAGAATCAGGATTGCTCTTTGGGGTTTTTAATGGACAATGATGAGTGAGGCAAGTAGCTTCAGACTGTATTCTGCTGCCATGCTTGGGTTTGGATTGATGAATGTCAGTAAGCCAAGAGACTGTCAAGGCCATATGAAAGTTTTCAGCGCTAAGAATGACCTAATCTATCACTTCACATACGTTACATACATTGTGTACTTTCTGTTCAGTTCTTCATTTTGTCCCTTGGCTGGCATGTATGAATGAACACAGTCCAGAGCTCCAGCTCTAACATGAAATGATATGGCTCATTCCTCTAGCAGTAGGACATTCTTGTACATCAGAACATCTGGATTCTGTACATTTTCAGTCCTGTGCAGAAATGTTACTGCCTGCAAACGTAATATTCATTATGAAGTACAAGCAGGACAAATGATGGGTGAAAGTTTTCAACAGGGTTTTTTTTCCGGGTGAAGAATCTGATTCTAAGAGGTCCCATTGTTGAGTTTTTGCTAACCGTGCTGCAGTCAGTAAGAAGCCTACTAGTTCTCTGTAGCGTAAGGTGGAGCCCAAGTCTATGCCCGAAGATAATAGGGAGAAGGAAGCTGGCTTGTAATTGTAACTCTGTTCCAGAAGTTTTTAACGTGGGGGCATTCTCTGAGTTCACATAAAAGTATGAAATGTGTGTGGTACAGTAAAGAGTGTGTGGTTTTGAGATTTTGAGGAGATGCTTCTTTTTTAAGAAAACGCTTGACATTCTCCTTGGGAGGCCTAGTGGATCAACCTCTCCTAGGTTTAAGCAATCATGGTTTCTAGAAAGCTGCCACAATTTCTGGGTCCTGTCAAAATCAGTATGGAAATGACAAGGGATAAAGGTGGGTGTTTTTCTCACAGATGCATTACTGCTTGTTTTCTCTTGAACTTTGTTTTTCCCCCTCAAATTATTTTATTGATTTTCCACATTTATCTCAAAGATGACATAGTAAAACACATAACAAAAAGAAAACAGAAAAAGAAAACACATTACACTACAAAGAAAAGAAAACGAAACACAAAAAATATTGTTTCTTCAAGTACCTAATTGTAATTACATTGATAACTGACCTCCTTGAATCCCCTCTGTCTGAATTTCATTGTATCACCTGTATAACAGTTCTCCAAATTCATATTTCTAATAATATTAACTCCTTTCATTTACTGACCTCTTCTCCTTTATTAATATTCTAATCCTTAATCTTTACTACCACATATTCTTATTCTACCCCTAAGCCTATTTATTACTTCCAAGAATTTTCTATTTATCTTATATTACAATATTTTACTAAATATTCTTTAAATTTCTTCCAGTCCTCTTGTATCTCCTCCTCTTTCTGGTCATGGACTCTTCCAGTCAGGTTGGCCAGCTCCAAAAAATCCAACATCTTCATCTGCCATTCTTCTATTGTTTGTTTTCTCTTGAACTTTGTAAGACAAAAGATGAAGAGCAAAGTTTTGGATTCAAATAAAAAAATAATCCTACTTGAATTGGGGGAAAATAGAGAAGGAAGGATTTGAATAGAAAGTTAAGTCTAGAATACTTTTTTTAAAAAAAATAGTAGGAAACTGTCAGGGAACTGCCATCGGAAGGACAGGAGGTGCAGAGGCTCAATGAGGTTGAAAGAGAGGTTGCAGCTGAAGAGGGAACCAGTAGGTGGCGAGCAGTAACTCCTAGGGAAAGTGAGTCGGAGGGAGGGCTCAGAGACGGTTCCAGCGAAAACAGTGGAGAGGTCTCAGGACCTCCTATAGGGACACCCACTCCTCGCCGGAAACTGTCACGCAGGGAGGCCAGGAGACGTGTTTCCGTAAAGGAGCTTTTATGTTGGAAGCGTTTCCGAAAGCAACCACTTTCGGATTCTGCCAGCGATTGACGCAGCCATGCAGGAGGGGCTCCGTCACAGGCAGAGGTTTGAAAACCTGGTCAAACTCTGAGGGATCTGGCTTTTACGCACAAGCAGCTTATCATCCCATTACAGCAATCCGAAAGTCTTCGAAAGCCAGCTTGTGCAGGCAAAGGCATCATGAGTGAACCAGCCGGAACCGGAGTAACAGGAGCAGCTGGAGGAGGTCCAAGCCTGGAAGAAAGGTACAGGGCGTTGGAGCTCCAGCTTGCCATGCAAACGGCGAGGCTTGAGGAGAGGAGGGCTCAGGATGCAGAAAAGGGAAAGGAGAAAACCACCTCGCTCGCCAGAAAGGTACCGGGGTTGGTGCAGAAATTCGGGGGGGACCCCAGAAGTTATCATGCCTTTAGAACTGAAATGCAGTACGCTCTCAACCTGCAGTATGATGACTTCCCCGACGAGGAGTCGCGAGTGGCTTTTGTTATTGGCCATCTCGAATCGGGGGCGAAGGACTGGGTTAGACCCTTGATGGCAGTGAATAATGAGGTCCTAAAGGACACAAGGAAGTTTTTTCGTGCCATGGATCTGATGTTTTCCAGCGACATTGAGCAGGGAGTGGTACGAAGACAGTTAATGGCTTGCAAACAGGGGAGCCGATCTGTTCGAGAGTACTGGACTGAATTTACTATGTTGATTCATAAATTGGGGTGGGACCTATCGGCGGAACCCATTCAAATGCTTTTCGAAGAGGGGCTTTCTTCGGCTGTGAAAGATGAACTGTCCCGGGGGCCCAGGGCGGAGTCTATGGATCAGTTGACCAAATCCGCGCTGGCCATAGGAGCGCGCCAGGAAGCGAGGGCTTTGGAAAGGCGGGAAGGGAAAGGAGAGCGTTGGAGGGAGCTTCGCATTCCTGAGATTCCAGAGCCACCTTTCCCGCCGGCAGAGCCGATGGAAGTTGGAACAGCGCGGGCGCGCGCAGTTTCAAATCTCAGTGATGGGCGGAAGAAGGAGGGAAAGAGCGCCAAAAAATGTTATCTCTGCCAACAGCCAGGGCACTTTGCCAGAGTCTGCCCACAGAGAAAGGAGTGGCAAGGAATGGCAGGGGCTGTTGGGGGAAAAGAGGATGAGAGCACGGAACAGGTAAAAGCCAACGCCTGGCTGCCACCGTCGGGGCACAGCAGCCAGGCCAAAGAGCAGTGAAAGTGCCCACGCCAGAACCACCCAGACCCGCTTTAGTGATAGAGGTGTCTCTAGAGTTGCCAAACGGGCACCCTCTACAGATCAAGGCGCTTTTGGATTCAGGCAGCTCCTGTAATTTTATGAGTAAGGAGTTTGCAGCTGAGCATCAGATACAGACTATCCCTTTAAGTAACCCCTTGCAGGTGACCACGATTGATGGCAGAGAACTGCTGGGAGGAGAAGTTAGCCAACAGACTGTCCCGATGATAATGAGGGTGGCAAGGCACACTGAACAGATAGCGTTTAATGTGGCCACCTTGGGAGGAGCTCCCATCATTTTGGGGATGAGCTGGCTGGCGCTACACGATCCACTAGTGGGTTGGCATCAGAGGGTGGTCTCCTTTGGGTCAGCGCACTGCCTAGAACACTGCAAGCAGGGGAAGGTTCCGGGAGGAGCCAGAGTTGCCCTAGCCGGAATGGAAGTAATGGATAAAGGGAAGGTGCCCCCGCAATACGCAGATCTCAGCGACGTGTTCAGCGAGAAGGAAGCTGACCAACTACCCCCGCATAGACCTTTTGACTGTCAAATCAATTTACTCCCTGGGGCACAGCTTCCTGTAGGCAAGTTGTACGCCATGTCAGACAGAGAGATGCAGGAGCTAAGGGAGTTCATTGACAAGAACCTGAAGAGAGGTTTCATCAGAGAGTCCAGAGCGGTGGGAGGTAGCCCGGTGTTTTTTGTGGATAAAAAAAACACGGATAAGCCGAGACTGGTGTGTGACTTCAGGGGGTTAAACGCAGTGTCAGAACCTTTGGCTTTTCCCATGCCCAGGATTGATGACATTTTGACCAGGGTACGGAAGGGAAAGATTTTTACAAAGCTGGACCTAAGGGGGGCGTACAATCTGATACGTATAAGGAAAGGGGATGAATGGAAAACCACCATGTTCACCCCTTTAGGGGCATTTGAATATTTAGTTATGCCATTTGGATTACAAGCAGGGTCGGCGTGCTTCCAAGCTTTTATGAACCACGTACTGGGGCCTTTGCTGTACAAGAATTGTGTGGCCTTCCTAGATGACGTGTTGGTGTACTCTGAGAATGAGGAGCAGCATGTAAGAGACGTCAGAGAAGTGTTGAGCAGGCTGCAGGCCAACCGGCTGTGGGTGAAACTGGAGAAGTGTCAGTTTCATACCAAGGAGGTGGAGTTTCTGGGGTACCGCCTGTCCGACAAGGGATTGGCCATGGACCCCGGCAAGGTCCAGGCAGTACTGGAATGGAAAACACCCAAAACAAAGAAGGATGTGCAGAGGTTCCTAGGGTTTGGGAACTTTTATCGTAAGTTCATTCGAAACTTTGCTCACCTGACGGCGCCCATTACGGACTGTCTCAGCAGTAAAAAGAAATTCGTTTGGACTGAGGAGGCGGAGCGAGCCTTTGAGGAACTGAAAAGGGCCTTCGCCTCGGAGGAGCAACTTCTGCATGTGGACTTACAAAAAAAGATGAGGGTCGAAACAGACGCATCAGACAGAGCCATAGGGGCGGTGCTTCTTCTGCAGCCAGGGAAGGAGGAGTCAGAGTGGAGACCGTGTGCTTTTTTTTCGCGGAAACTGAACAAATCCGAGAGGAATTACACGGTGTATGACCGAGAACTTCTTGCTATTCATGAGGCCTTCCGGAAATGGAGGCACCTGCTAATTGGAGCACAACATAAGGTGCAAGTGTGCACTGACCACAAGAATCTAGAGTATTGGAGAACGGCACGAGTGCTCAACCAACGGCAGTTGAGATGGGCTCAGGAGTTCTCCAAATTTAACTTTGAGATTTGTTACGTGCCAGGCCCAGAGAACGTTAGGGCGGACGCTCTCTCACGCAAACCTGAATATTTGGAGGGGAAGGGAGCACCCGAAGAAAGACATGTCATTCCAGAGGACCGCTGGGTGTGTGGGGCGGCATTGGTGGGGCACAGAGAACTGGTAGAGGGAACGGAGAATGATGAATACGCCCAGGACAAACTCAGGGGTCTCAGGAGGGAGGGAGACAAACCCGGAGGTTTTGAGGAGAAAAACGGGGCGTTGTATTACAAGGGGGCGTTATATATACCGGAAGGAGATTTGAGAGAGAAGGTACTCAAGCAGCTGCACGATAGCCCCACCGCAGGGCATTTTGGGCAACACAAAACCATGTGGCTGGTTACCAGGGAATTTTGGTGGCCCAAGGTCAGGGAAGATGTGCGGGAGTATGTGAGAGGGTGTGATCAATGCCAGCGAGCCAAAGGGGAGAGGCGGGCGCCGGCAGGGTTATTAGAACCGCTACCCACACCTGAAAGACCATGGGAAGCAGTGGCAATAGATTTTATGACTGATCTGCCAAAGTCCAGAGGGAAAACAGCCATCATGGTTGTGGTAGACCTGTTAACCAAAATGGCCCACTTTATAGCCTGCTCACATGCTGTCACAGCGGAAGAAACAGCGAAGTTGTTTGTAGAACACATCTTTAGGTTGCACGGGGCTCCATTGAGGGTGGTCTCTGATCGCGGCAAACAATTTACTTCCAGGTTCTGGAGAAAGCTCATGAGCTTGCTGCACGTGGAAGTAAATTTTTCCACTGCCCGGCATCCTGAAACCAACGGGCAGGCGGAGAGAGCAAATGGCATACTCCAACAATATCTGAGGTGTTATGTCAATGACAGAGAGAATGACTGGGCCGAAAAGTTGGCGCTGGCAGAGTTTGCCTACAATAATGCAGAGAATGTGTCCACAGGGATGAGCCCCTTTTTGGCCAATTACGGGTGTCATCCCAGGGCATTCCCAGGGGATGGAGGGGAGAGATGGAGCGTCCCAGCGGCCGAACATTTTGTAGAAGAAATGGAAGCGATCCATCATCAGCTCCAGCTCAACTTAGAAAGGGCCAAGGCACAATATAAGGAGCAGGCAGACAGGAACAGAAGGGAAGGTGAGGCCATAAGGGTGGGGGATCAGGTGTGGCTGTCCACCCAAGGGTTGCCGTTCAAAGGGGGGTGTAAGAAGTTGAGACCCAGAAGATTGGGACCCTTTGAAGTCATTAAGCAGGTCAACCCAGTGGCTTTCAAACTCCGGTTACCCAACCACATGAAATTGCACCCAGTGTTCCACAGGTCGTTACTGTCACCATACAGGGGGGGACGTGAAGGGGAGCACACCAGGGGACCAGCCTTGGAAGAGAGGGAACGCAGCAACCATGTAGCGGAAATCCTCGATTCCAGGTGGAAGGGAAATCAGGTAGAGTATTTGGTGGCGTGGGAAGGGGAGCCGGAGTCAGAAAACACCTGGGTGACTGCAGGGGAGGTCAATGACGAGGTTTTAACAGAAACGTTCCACCAAAGATTCCCGAGAAAACCACAGCCGGTAGAAAGGTTTAGGAGGGAATACTTCGGCACCACCGACGAGGAAGAGGAAATGGAGGGATTCGCGGAGTCGGATTTGGAAGAGGGAATGGACTCTGATGACGAGGAATACCAAGAGACGAGGAACAGCAGCAAGTGGAGGGAAGTGTTCGAAACTACGGACGATGAGGAAGGTTCTTTCAGGGGTTTTACCTCCTCCCAGCCCGAAGGGGAGGGGACGGGAGGGGGTGAAGGGGGCCCTGGAGGGGAGGTGGATGTCAGGGAACTGCCATCGGAAGGACAGGAGGTGCAGAGGCTCAATGAGGTTGAAAGAGAGGTTGCAGCTGAAGAGGGAACCAGTAGGTGGCGAGCAGTAACTCCAAGGGAAAGTGAGTCGGAGGGAGGGCTCAGAGACGGTTCCAGCGAAAACAGTGGAGAGGTCTCAGGACCTCCTATAGGGACACCCACTCCTCGCCGGAAACTGTCACGCAGGGAGGCCAGGAGACGTGTTTCCGTAAAGGAGCTTTTATGTTGGAAGCGTTTCCGAAAGCAACCACTTTCGGATTCTGCCAGCGATTGACGCAGCCATGCAGGAGGGGCTCCGTCACAGGCAGAGGTTTGAAAACCTGGTCAAACTCTGAGGGATCTGGCTTTTACGCACAAGCAGCTTATCATCCCATTACAGAAACAATTCAATTTAAAAAAAAACAGATCATAACTTTCCAGACCTAAATATGGGCAATAGTAAAGGTAAAGGGACCCCTGACCATTAGATCCAGTCGTGACCGACTCTGGGGTTGTGGCGCTCATCTCGCTTTATTGGCCGAGGGAGCTGGTGTATAGCTTCTGGGTCATGTGGCCAGCATTTCTAAGCCGCTTCTGGAGAACCAGAGCAGCGCACGGAAACGCCGTTTACCTTCCCGCCAGAGTGGTACCTATTCATCTACTTGCACTTTGACGTGCTTTTGAACTGCTAGGTTGGCAGGAGCAGGGACCGAGCAATGGGAGCTCACCCCGTTGCAGGGATTCAAACCGCCGACCTTCTGATCGGCAAGTCCTAGGCTCTGTGGTTTAACCCATAGCACCACCCACAGCACCATGGGCAATAGTAGTTAATTTCAAATTCTAGTTCCATGCAACAATGTGTTGCATGCAACTAGTAACCATGCATGGGAGATGCATTTCTGGAAGAGTAAATGTATTCAGGCCATTCCATTGTGTCTAGATGAGTAGTGCAATAAAGAAATGGATTTATATCTGTAGAACACAGTGTCCCAGTCCTATCACAGTTTGAAAGTCTCCCACAACAGGTCAGAAGAACCAATGACTGTTCTATCTCACAGTGCAGGGCAGACTAAGGAAACTACCCTCAGGTCAGGAGAGAAGGAATAACTTAACTCTCACAAATTATCACTCACACGTATGGAACACAGTACTAGTAAATAATTTTGACACAACATTCTCATTATGAAACAATGCTAATTAAAACTTTAAATATCTATATAGTAGCTGACAAGCATAGCATCAGACATTTTATAATTAGCAGATGCAAATGCTCCTTTGAAAGAAGAACATGTCCACATATGGGGAAATAAATGATCAATGAAGAGGGAACTTTAAAAGTTGAAAAATGAAATAGAATACGGAATGTGAACTTTCCCTACTTCCCTTCATAAAAATTAGATGACCAACTTGCAGAAAGTGTAAAAGACGAGACTTCAACCAGCACATGTGTAAAAGATCTTGCAAATTTCCCTTGCCTCCCTTAATAAAAATGCGATGGCCAACTGCACTAAGCATAAAGATGAGACCCAGCAGCAGATGTGTAAAGGAGCAAGAGATAAGAGCCTTAGGTTTGCTTCTCATATTATAACGTCAAGAAACAGGAGCACACCAATGAGTCATGTCTACATAAACATATTGTTCAAATAACCACATAGGTAACAAAGTTCTAAAATTCATAGGCCTTGCTTCCATGAGATTGTCTTGCAACAATTTTTGCACACGGCCACTAACAGTCTGTCTGTCTGTCTGTCTGTCTGTCTGTTTGTTTGTTTTTCTTCCTTTTTTTAAGAAATTGAAATGACCAGCTGGAGTTTTGCTCTCTAGGTTTGAAATTTAAGGCATGTTATTTATTATTCTTATGTATTAAATTTGCAACCTGCCTTTCTCCAAAATGAGTGCAGGGTCACTGCTGCAAGCCAAGGAAGATAAATACAGGCATTTGGTGTCTACTAGAGTGGGTGGTGGGGAATTGAAATTGATTGTAATATAGTAATTGCAAGAGTTTGGAATGTGACTGAGGTCTAAATTTACCCTTTGGTCCACTCAGCCTCAGAAATCATCCAGGGTCACATCTGACCTTGTCCTAATTTCTGCAATATTTCACACTGCCGGACGGGTCTGCAAAATTCACATTCCGGCACAACTGACGTTTCTTAAATGAAACATTTCCTAAATGATGTTTCCTAAATGAAACCAATCTGAAGTGTTGTCTTTACTACTCATCACACGATATGAATTAACAGAAGATATAAAACACAGATCTGTAACCTTCCCCCACCTACCTGCATCATGGATGATGTAGCAACCCAGTGGGGTTGAGGATGGATGGATGGATAGATGGATTGATGGATAGATATTATTATTATTATTATTATTATTATTATTATTATTATTATTATTACATCATCATTATTATTATCATTATTATCATTATTAACAACAACTGTGCTGGGAGCTGGCATGTGCATTGCATTCAATATCCAGATTAGGGATAAAGAAGGAACTGATTTATACATGGAATGCTTTAAAATGACTTATACGTGAAATTTGGTGGTTTCAATCGAGTGTTGCTTGGATCACTTCCTGCATCAAGGGCCTGTTCATGTCCGAGCTGGTTTTCTCATTGTCAGTGTGTTTTTCAAAAGCTTGACGAATTAGATGCACAAAAGAATAGGTCTGTTACATTTTAAATATGTTTTAGACTGTCAACCCTCGTGCTGTATTGTATTTCTGCGGCATAGATTTAAAAGTGTATTAATACATATGTACTTTTATACAGTTACATGCACTGTTGTGTATATCTGCTTATGTGCAAGTTCATTTATGAAATGCATATGTATATATTCCATGTTTAATATTGGGCATATAATAACGCATAAAACATGTGAAGTGTGTTCATATGGAATTAGAAACTGTTAATGAAACTCGGGGGGAGGGGGAACATGCACAAAAGCTCAGCGTCGAGTTTTCCAGAAAATCCCATCCCTAGTCAAAAGCTCACCACGTAGCACTTTAGATCCCAGACTACATAAATAAGATACCCAGATGCATCCCATTTGTTCTCTCTGACATGGAACATAGCAAAAGGCAAAGAAGTTGCAAGCACAGCACGTTCTGTTTCTGCTCAGACTAATTATGTGGCAGGAACATCCACTGAGAAGCCAGAGAGCCAGTCTCAGAGCCTCTGGCCATAGTACTAAAATCTCACAACATGAAGAGCATCACTGTCATGTCTGATGCTTGGCAAAAAGTAACCCAAGTCATGGAACTCGGGCTCCATTCAGTTGGTGCACAGCATATTTGTGGTTGAAGGCAGGAGACGGCACATCCAACACATTAGATATTCATATTGATCTTTAATTGTACTGGTTTTTTAAAAAAATAAAAAATCTCGTATTTTATTGTATTACAATTTGAAATACAGCCGTACCTTGGTTTTCGAACAGCTTAGTTCTCAAAGGTTTTGGCTCCCAAACACCTCAAATCCGGAAGTGAGTGTTCTGGTTTGCAAACTATTTTTGGAAGCCGAATGTGCAACAAGGCTTCCACAGCTTCCAATTGGCTGCAGGAGCTTCCTGCAGCCAATCGGAAGCCTTGCTTTGGTTTCCGAACGTTTTGGAAGTCAAACGGACTTCCGGAACGGATTCCGTTCGACTTCCATAGTATGATTGCATGTAAGAAATGAAATGAGCAACAAAAGTACAATTAAAAACCATACAGCGTAGAGTTCAGCTCATTGCAGTTGCTACAACAGGCATCAAGAAAGAATCAAGTGGTCCACCAAGACCCTCAGCTATTTTCAAGTGGTCCGTGGAAAGGGGGTAAGTCACCACTGGTCTGTGGGCACAGGAACAAGTGCATATGCATGGATGCAGAAGAGACCAAGCCCCACATATTTAGCCCTGCGGGGGAAATGGCTGCCTTTCACCAAGTAGTACAGCAGAGATTTCTACTGAACAATTTTCTCTGCCCACCCCATCTCCTTTAGCATGAGCATCTAATGCACAGCACAGTTTTATAGCAACACGCCCAGGCATCTGGTAAATCCTCTTCTTTTTCCAGATGGGTGTTCTCCAATTCACCAGCATCCCCCCCCAAAAAAACATGTGTTTCAAGAAATAGCACATGAGCTTTGCTATCCGACAGCAGAAAATACAGAACTAGTGCAAATATTATCCCCCCCCCACTGGTTCATGTTTTCTGTTAGAGTTAACTTAGATGCTTCTCACAAAGGTTTACTGATTTGTAACTCACCATTCAACAATAATCCAAGGCAGCTTACAATAAAAAGCATAGTAAACCAATAACCAGCAGTTAAGAAATGATGAAACAAAATGAAATATACTCAGAGTCGCAAAGTGATTTCATGCTCTTTATTCAGCTCATAGTGGTGAGGAGGAATGAATGAAAGTCCCCTCAAAGTATCTGCTTTATATACATTACTTACACAATGGGCTGCACATGATTGGCTAATTCCGGAATTCTACTGTAAGCCAATCAGGTTGTGGATTCACTTCCATCTGGAGCATGATTGGGTGGTTCCTGCCAACCAATCATACTGGTGCATTGTTCTAGGACCAATCAGACTGCTGCATTCTGAATCCTATTGTTCTAGAACCAATCAGACTGCTGCATTTTGGATCCTATTGTTCTAGGCCAATCAGACTGCTGCAGTTTGGATCCTATT